>BMAW01101509.1:258021-307450 GCA_019974015.1 Nephila pilipes | reverse complement strand
GTACTTTTATTCCTCGTGCTCTGAGCAACATCTAAATATTTCTCTCAAACACTGTAATATTTTTATAAATTTATAAATAAGTTGTAAGTTGTGAGTTACAGCATCATTTTCAAAATGAACTGTTCCAAAGGAGTGTTTTAACATGTGCCTCTGAAGAAAAATTTTCTTTTGTATGATAGAAGTATTATGGGAGTTATGAATTAAAAATAAATTGAAAATTTATTGAGAAAACGCACTAATCTTTTGAAGATACAAACAAAAGAACGTTTAGTGTAGTAGACCTAAATAACCTAATAGCTGATTCACATAAAAGTATTAAAAAATTTAAAGAGACGATTCTTTCAGCAAAACTTATTTTCTGCTCGTCAGAATGTATTAGTAGCAAATCTCTTGATGGTATCGAATACGCAGATATTACACATTAGGAAAATAGTTTTGGGATAAGATGTAAGCATTTATATTATTTTGTGAGAATAATTATTAAGAAAATAATTTCATGTAAATTTCTAAAACATAAATAACAAACATTTAACTGAAACATTAATAATTATTTTATTTAAAATTGATTTATGTTCTAAGCATTTATGTGGACCCTACATAAGGGAACATTGCTAATAAAACTTCGTTCCTGATCCTGCACATCTCGTACAGGATTCCAAGTTAAGATCAAAAAGAAAATGTAGATTTTTTTCGGGAATTGCTGAACATCTAGAGTTCTTAAAGAACGGTCTACCTTCTACTTTTCCAATTGTTATGAAACTTTTTGAGTATAGATTTATTTTTTGTGCGCTTGGATTCAAATTCGCTGTCACTAATAGTTTTCTTCAGTTTTGAGCCTTGATCAGGTGAAGTGGATGACACCTGAGCTTGCTTCTCTGACTTTCTCGCCACCAAACTAAGGGAAAATATTGATAGGTTGAACACGCATGCCAAAGGGAGAGTTATTGGCAATGACTTCCTCGTAGTAATTTTGGAACTACCGTCAAAATGACAAGGACGATATCTGAGCGCATCTCACTCTTCACAACCATATTCTGCCAAGACAGGCTCTTGGCTTTACATGTGGCAGCTCATTATCTTGCTACCAATATTTGTGGAAAAGATTCCCGAACCTTAAATTGACTTCAACATAACCAGCCACGAAACTAATTAACCTTCCTGAAGTGGTTTTTTTAAAAAATTATTAGTAATTTAGTTCAAAAAAAAGAAATATTTTGGTATACATATTTTGTTGGCTATTTATTTTATTTCTTATTGATAGTTTTTGAATTATGATTATTATTTCTTTTCTAAGGATAACTTTATAGTTACTTTAGTAGAAACATATGAAAATCTTTGTTGTGATCCGATTTTTAGTTCCAAATAATTCATAAGATGGAATGAACTTTGCTATCAATGCTAAGCGTTGATAGATAAGTTCTAATATATAAATATAGCTAAATATTTATAGAAAATATTTATAAAGTAAATATTTATAGAAACAGTGCTTGAAATGGTTTTTCTGTGCCCCTTTTTATACCTTTTATGTCTATCATTCTAATAGAGTATGAAAAGATCCTACACACTAGTCTGATTCCAGATACAGTTTATAAATTAGAAACTTCTTTATTTGGTAACATTTTCAAAAAAAAGAAATTACGAAATTGTTACAGCCACAATTTAATTTTATCAATTATGCTTTAGTATTATTTAAATTACTGTTTCTTTAATTTTATGCCAAATGGCTGAATCGCTTATAGTAAAATAGACACCAGTGGAGATCCCACAGCTATCAAGGTTTGGGACGGAAATCTCTCTGAACCAACCTTATTGGAATGATTCCATACAAAAATGCGTTTACACAAACACGATATATATATATATATATATATATATATATATATATATATATATAACAATCAATACCCCGAGACTAACCCAGAGATGGCGTCAGAACCAGTAACCAGGTCTTCTAGAGTCCTAACCATTGCTTGAAACGTGTCAAATTTTTTAAGTCGATCGACCCAGCATATTGAGGTTGGCAAGTCGTTTTGTAGTTTGTTTAAAAAATGGAAAAAAACTGAAAGCCGTGTTCTGATAAACATTGTTTTTTAATGGGTAAAAAACACGCAAGCGAACAATGGATTTGAAAAATGTTACCTCGGACTTTGTCCATCAAAAGCAATGATTTGTCGGTGGTTTGCCGAGTTTAAAACGTGGTGCCGTACTGACACAAAATGACGCGGAATCGTAGACGACTCTGTGGAAGCCGTTACACCGAAATGTGAGAGAAGTGACAAAAAACTATAACGAAAGATCGTAAAGAAGCTCCGTGAAGATACTGTTGTTGAGATGACACATCATATGGAAGTGCATTTACTGAAAAAGGTTTTAGCGAAGTGAAAAGGTTTCCAAGTGGGTGCCGCGATTGTTGATGGAACAAAAACAGCAACGAGTCGATGTGATTCTGTATTGTTTATCGTTATTTACCTGCAACAAAAAAAAGATTTCTTTGCGAAAAAAAAAAAAAAAAAAAAGATTTGGAAAAGCGTTGAACGATTGTATCAATCTTAAAAGGATTAACAAAGGTGTTATGTTGATGAATAAAAAAAATTTTGCAAAAAAAAATGTTGTTTTCAATGTTAGTCTCGGGAGTTATTGATTGATGTGTTATATATATATATATGGGGGTGCTTTTGTGGTTTAAAATTAAAGAGTTAAAATGATTTGGGAAACGAAAAATCTTCAGACTTAAGAAAGAACAACTTACATCTAGTTGTAAAACATATTCAAAAACTTTAATAATCAGCCCTTTTTCTGTTTAAAAAATTTTTGAAAACCTTCCTGGCAAAGAAAAAAAAGCTAAAGGTGTTTTGTGTGAGCTTCAACTTTTTATAAAATTATAGCAACAGCTCTGTTAACATAAACTTTTAAACAATAAATGCGGAGTATTGATACTTCAGCATCTTCTCAGAATACAAAGTCCTTTTTTTTTATTGCTACATATAGGTACATATGCTTAAAATCTTCTTACATATCCCATCCGGATCAGGGGCACGGGGTGGTCCCCCCTCTTCCATCCCTCGGTCCACCAATGCATGCCACTTAACATAGTGTTGAGGTGCAAGTGCTTTTACATCATATATTTCAGATTTTATTTTCATATACCACCTCAAATTTTTGTCATTATTACTTATTTTTCTGATTATTTTAATATGTTGATTCATAAGAACAAATAAAAGTTGAAGATCGTACCAATTGTGCATTCTTTTCCTTTAATATATAGGCTTACCATATCTTCATTCGGTCTAACCTAGGAGATATTTTTAAAATTACTTGCAAGTCGTAATACTTTACTGAAACATTAAACTTTATTTATTCAGATGTATTTTTCACTATACAGGACTTTTTTCAGAACTAGTTTGCTTTTCTTACATCGTATAATTCATAACAGGAAAATTCTGAATTAATTTAATATTTAGCAGATGTTTAACAGTAAATGAGATAGCAGATGTTTAATAGTCCTATAAGCCTATAGAACATATAGGTTCTATAATAATTTTATAGAACTATGGAATGTCGAACGTATAAGTATGAATTTTTTAAAAATCCTCACCAGTCTCTCTCACAAAACTGTCAAACTCCATACATTTTTGCCATCCTAGGACAGCATTAAATAACCTGGACTGCCCCGGCTAATATCGGACGCATGGTAACCTATAAATATTACGTAAAATATTCACGTTTATAACTTGTAACTCGACTGATATACTCTTATCATCTTGATGTATTGAAGATTCAATTTATCTGCTGAAGAGTATTAAAAGACTTGAAATGAATTTTTGCTGTTATGTTAGACGTAATTGCATGAAGTTACCAACACAGTTTAATTGCACATTTCAGGTTTAAAAAATAGTTTATGTTTGTACTGACAGATGGCGCCACAATATAGTAGGAAGGTAAAACGTGATAATTTAGGTAAGAGGTCGATATACTTTTGAAAGAGTTATAAGGAAATAAGATCTTGAAAAAGTGCATCTCAGAGAACCATTTTTTGTGCTTTTGTGTGCGCACCGAGGAAGCCACGGCATCGGCACTTCGAATGAAACTGTCATTACTGAATAAAATAAAAATATTTTTAATATTAAAATAAAGTTTTACATTCGAGTAAAATAATATTTTCCGTTCCTTTAAATATTAATAACTATCAAAGATATTTTTATTTCGGCGACCTAATGCAAGAAGCAACCAATGACATAAGACTTTCAATCAAACTTTCAAATATCGTGAAATAATCTCTGTTACAATGATTCCGAAAGTACTTTATTCTGGAACTTAGTGTTTTCACTAATAAGTGAAATTGACATTGATTGTTCTTAAATTAAGCCACCCATCTTTAAGTCCTGTAACTTAAATCCCTCTGATCTAGATGCTGGGTATTCCCATTCATGTATATTTTAGGTGTTTAATAATTTTTAAGAAACAACAATGACTTTTAAATTCAAATCTTAGAATATTGGACTTGCATCGCTTTTGAAAGCTTTTTTATGTCTGGAAAATAGCTCGTTGTTTTCAATATTAGGCATGGTTATAAATTATCGTTTGTTATATTACTTTTCAGATTACTTTTTATTTGATTTATGGAAGAAAATGTTTGTTCGCATGAATATAGAGAGCCAAAGACTGTGAGAACAGAAAATACTTGTGTTTTTAACGTGTCATGTGATTCAGGCAAACTATTTCATGTATCAAATATTAATGCTCCTATTTTGGGAATTATTTCATAACTGTCCAGTTATTTCGAAATATTAAACTGGATTTCTCACTTTCGAGCTCTTTCAATAGAATGGTCAATCTGTGAATTTGTTGTTCCACAGTTTCTTGATTAATTTTTTTTAAAATCCTCTAACTGCATCTGAAGTGAAACAGCATCTGGGTCGAATGGTGCCAAGTAAAATTCGTTGATTTTAAAACGTTTTTCTGAATTTCACTTGGTGTGTGTCATCAAATTTTCGATCGTTAATTTAACCAACTTCCCATTAAGCTAAAGCTCTGGAACTTTGGGAATCGTTCTTATTCGACTAACAATGAAATATTTAGACATTTGCGACAAGTTTTAACTAATATTTCAATGATTTTTTATAGTAACGTAATTTGTGTAGTACCATCTATGGAAGATATATTGAATTTCGCAGAGAGAGTGATCTTAAAGACGAGAGAGATATGAGGTTTTTTACAAAGTTTTAATTAATATTTAAATAAATTTTTTAATAAACTTTGCCACCATATAAAAACGTTGGTTTTTATCTTGAATTTTTACTTTGAGAGAACTTATAATAAAAGATAGTATAGCATTTATTTGCTTTGAATCCTTGAAGACGCGTTCATCAAAATTGTTCTTCCTTTTTTTTAAAACCGTACTGAAATAAACCGTATCAAAACAACCGTTGTTTTTTTTTCCGTCGCAGTATTGTTTTAAATGCTTGAAGTGAAATAATTCTCTTTTCTCTATATTTTCGACGAGAACTTGTAGTTTATTTTCAAAGCTTTCTACCTTATCCAAAAATGTGTATGCGACATCTCCTTTTCCTTGTAACAATGCATTGGAAGCAGTAAAATCTGAAGTAATGTTGACCATGAAATAGAATTTTAGTAACCATGCGTCTTCTTCCAACTCCTAATATGTTATGCATTTTTTGCGTAGGAATAATTTTATTATTTTTTTTTACATGGAACAAAGCACTTCCAGTAACTTTATTGAGGGAAGACAGTAAACTTTATTGTGCAGAAATAAATCTTCAAATCTTCTATCCATTTCGCTTAAAATTACCTGAAATTGGCGATAACAAAATGGTTTGGCCAATATACTATTAGTAATCCTGGATAACGAAGTTCATTACTGTAACCATTTCTTCGGGAAATATTTAGGCGCAAAGCGCTTCTTGATGTATTACGCAATGGCACGGGATAATTTCATAGTCAATTTTTTTACTTTAAAATTGAAATAGCTCCTTTATTTACTCCTGTCATAGTTTCAGCTCCAGAAATGGAAATGGAAATTATTTTATTTGAATTGTGATTCAGGTATGTTCCAGATATGTTGCTACAGCATTAGCAATGTCTTCTCTCCGTGTTTGTCCCTTGAATGGCAACAGTCTAAGAAGTTCTTTGGAACTTTGAGTTAACATATAACACATGGATCAATAAGTTCCGAGACTAACCCAGAGTTGGCGCTCGTAGTAAACAAATGGAACAAAAACATTCGATGGAACAAAAACAGCAACGAGTCGATGATTCAGAAAGCTGTTTATCGCTATTTACTCGCAACAAAAAAGATTTCTTGCGAAAAAAAAAAAAGAAAGAAAGAAAAAAGAAAAAAAAGATTTGTGGAAAAGCGTTGGAACGATTGTATCACCCTAAAAGGTGATTAACAAAAGGTGTTATGTTGATGAATAAAAAAAAATTTTGCAAAAAAAATGTTGTTTTCAATGTTAGTCTCGGGAGTTATTGATTGATGTGTTATGGTCCAAAGAGTGATACTAGTGAAGTGTCAGTAATATCACATGACTCATCAATGGCAATTGGTATTGCGAAAGACGGCTAACTATATTTGACGCTTCCCAGTAATATTTGAAAACATTTTGGCAATCCTGTCATGGCACTATTTTAGAAGATAAAGTTATCTCTTTTATTTTTTCATAATAGGGCTTAATTATTAAAGTCGTAATCCATTGAACACAGTCGAATTTTCAATTTCAGCCTCTAAATCCTCCAGATTAAATAGAGCTGTAATGTATAGTTTTATCTAAATCTTCCATTATTGCTTTATGCTCCAAAAGAACCTTATCCTTACGTGGTCTGGATTGCAATCAATATCTTTGTTAAGTTCATGATCAATCTTTTTTATTAATTTAGTGACTGTATAGTGCGAGTAATTCTTTTAATTTTATTAATTTTAAGATCTTCCTCTGTACACATAATGATAAGTTATTTTCAAATTCTAGATAAGTTAAGCAAAATATTCCTCTTACAAATTTTCTTATTCTTTCTTCAATAATCGAAAAGTGTAATCCAATCAGTTACTTGAGGGCAGTCGAAATTACCACTCAGTTCTGGTTGCAGGCCGATTGCACTAAAATGTCGTGGCTGCATTCTTCTCTGACTAGTGGTGGTTCAATGGTGTTGATTGATATTAACGACTAATCATTTATTTCTAATTATTGCCATCTCTCAAAATAATTTACACGTTCAGTTATTTCTACTAATTATTTATCGAAGATGTTTACAATTTTGTACTGAGGCATACACTTTTTACAACTAGTTACAGTACGATCTTATCGTTTAAAAACATTTTCAATACTACAACACGCTCAAAGTACAGGAGGGGCTGTATGATTCCCGGATTGTGTTAGCATCGACTAGCTCGATTCTTATTAGACGTTCTATATATAAATTCATAACAATGGCTCTTACTTTTAATCAACTATAGCTTGAATTTCGGAAAAGGTTCTAGACATATGTTTAGTAAATCTTTATTCTAAATTTTATTTTAGACTGAAACTATTTCTAGGCCGTTAGTGCTCGTGTTCCAACCCAATTCTACCAAAATTGCTTGCCCATCCAGCAAACAAAACTATATATACAATTTATATATACAAAAGTATGAAGAGTCGCAAACACCCATGCAAACAGCCTCGGTTGCTAATCCCTGATTTAAACCGTCTAACATATGAACCATTTATTTTGTGTAAGTTGTGTAAGTCCATTTTTTTTACAAAAATGAGATATCAAAAAATTTGAGATTAATTTAGTGGAAACTTTTTATTTATAAATAGTTACTACTTGATATCTTACAAAATGGCAATGATTTACTCAGTTTAAAATAAGTTAAGAAAAAAATTGCGCAACGATTGATTATGAAAGTGGTGCAAGTCTTATTTCCAAAGAAAAAAGGAGTTATTACATATTCTTATTATTGTATATTTTCGCATATTCTCAGCGAAATAAGCATATTCGAAATGAAGTATTACATAATTTCCACTACAATAAAGTTAATATATATGTGGGAAGAAACTACAACTTCCAAGAGATAGCAGGAAATAGCTTCTTGCTGTCTGAGACATTTACAAAATGTAGCGTCTCAAATTCATGTCATTACATACAGTGATATGTTTACTGGGGGAAATCGAAATTTACGAATGGAATTCATATAGCTGAGAGTTGTCCAGTCTTTGTAAAATTCCATCGAAGTAATTAATCATAAATTTTTACTCTCCGGGCATTCGTATCTTCCAAAAGATGGAGATTTTGGTATTATAGAAATAGCACTATACGAAAAAAAGAATTTCTTGTTCACACCACGAGAATTCTATGCTGTTATAAGACAGTGTATAAAAAATAATTTATTTTTTATGAAATGAAACGAGAGCATTTTGTTTCGAGAAAAAATCTACAAAACTGAATTAAAAAACGGATAAGAAAAATTGCTAAGGGAGAAAAGGTAAAGTGACTGAAAATATGTTGGATGAGGTTTTATAAAAGTGTTGAGTTTACTATTTTATGTAAAACCTCAATGGAGGACACATAATTTAAGACATTAGATTTTTTTTTTTGCCTACATGTTGGGGAAGACCACCAAAATTTCAAAGAATCGCCCTGGCGCCTTTATATAATGATGCCAGACCTATAACGTTCAAAAAATGTAAAAATAGCTACAAATGTAAATATACCTCCTACGTATGTATGTATTTAAATATACCTCCTGTGCATCATGAAAATTTCAAAATACTGCTACATAAAGAGCTTAAATAAATAATAGCAATATCGTATGATAAATTTAACAACATAAAAATATAATTATCACTTAAAATTTAAAAAAATACTTCAATTTAATTTCTTGTAATTATTTATAAGCAAATTTGGATTAATATAAAATATATTTTAAGTGATATATAATTCTTCATAACTGAAAATAAATGATTTTACAATTGATTAAAAATGAAAATTGGATAAATCCATTCACACAATTCGTAAATATACATTATTTTAGTTAAATTTGTCAAAAAGAAATGTATTTAATCAAATTACATATTGATAAATTAGAAGAAACAATGCCTGACTTGACATAATTTATATTTTTGAATTGATTAATAAGCTTACCTTTAATTTTCTCGAAACTAAAAAATATGGTCAAGCACTACTTTTAAAATAAACGGTTAATAACTTTCTGATGGTATGGGAATAATATGCTTTAATATTTTTTGCTCGATATCCCAATAAATCTGAAAATGTTAAGTTATTCTAGGAAAAAAATTCTTATTTTCTTAATAATGTATTTATATTAATTTTTTATTCGTTACGAATATCAGCTGTATTAAAATTATTACATAAGTAAATATATTAAAATTTGTATGCCTGAGTACAATTTAAATCTTTTTATAAGCATCTCCTACATTCATGATATTGTTACAATTGGCATTACAAATCGCTTCAACCTCTTTGTACTTTTAGTACTTTTGCAATTTATTGTCAAATTCTTTTCGGATGAAAATGAGATTTTTAAATTTATCAAAATAAAATTTTGTTCTTGAGATTTTTAACGATTACATTTTCTTTGTTATCTGTAATATTTAATCTCTTTCAGTTCAAGTGTTAAAAAATAGCTACACTGAAAGACAAATAAAAAAAACTCAAGATGGTTTCTAGTTTCTTACGTTCTCATGATGCAAGAAATTTGCTCTTAAAAAATCAACTCATCACAGTATTTTGTAAGACATAATTCCACACTTGTTTTGCGAAAAAATAATCAGCAACTTTGAATCGGAATATTTCTTTCTAAATGTCTAAACACCTTCCTTTTCACATTTCGTTTTCTAAATCCATCAAATATAATAATTTAGATAAGAGCTAACCTTCTACATGGTTTCAAAGGGACTCTAGAGAAGAAAAACTTATCACTAGAGAGTTCACTCCCTGAAGAGGTGTCTAGTTCTAATTTTTGATTGTTATTCTGGTGAAATAAAAATGCTATACCTGTTTAACGATGAGTAATTTAGAACGTAGGAAGTCAAGGAAAGTGTTAGTAATCGTATCAGAAGCGAAACTGTGAAGTAGTACCCAGAAGAGAGAACATGTTGTGAAGCGGTAATGTGATGTGATAAAAACTTTAGAACGTTTTAATACTAAACTTTGTATCATGCACCTAGAGTACCAATTATTGTTGTTTGTTACCATTGCCTTCACGATTTTTTTTTCTTTTGACTTTGACTCTAGCAATTACGTTGCCTTTGTAATGGCCAATAGATATCTACTCTTGCAATAATATTGCTCCCACGAAATGATCTTTGTCTCATTTTTAATAACATCATTATTATGAAAGAATTGATTAAAAAGTAGTTGATTTTCAAAGAATTTTATATATATGTAAACTTTTAATTCTTTTAAGATAATTTATCTTAATTTAAAGAAACATTCAATGCTTTTCTCCACTATTGCTATATATTTCCATCTCAATAAAAGTCGCGACGTGAATTTAAATATATTAATTCTGAGGTGGGATATAAAAACTACGCATTTAAAGAATTTGCATAAGTAACACCTTCGTCATATACTACAAGAACAGATAATATCTTATCTTTTCAAAACACTTACATTTAGAGAAGTAATATGCGATCTTAGAAACGATGTTTCAGAAGATGTTCGGTTCGCTTTCACCGAGAACAGAAATCCTTCAAGGAAATTGCTAACAACATCAGTAATAGATTACAGACTATTACGTTACTGAAGATGTGAGTGACCCAATACTTTTAAGTAAAGCATGTAATCGAAAAAAATATCCTCAGTAATCGTGAGATCACTAAATCGATTTGTGAAATCTAAAGGCATATAGCTGACTCTGAAACTTACACATATTTCAATGGGGAAAAGTAAGAACATTTGCAACTTAACACTGAGATAAGAACTTAAAGAAATGTTGTTCGAGACTTACTTGTAAATAACGAACTGTGCAATTTATTGCTTGCTGAGATAAATAAGAAAAATTACCCCATTTGCCAAGGAATATAGCGACTGCATCTCTGAGCAAGGATAAATATCATGTGGTTCAATGAATTCAGATTCATTTACTCTTAACATTGAAGACTGAAGAGAAATTTAAAGATCTACAATAATAATATTTATGATAAAATGAACTTTACAACATAATAACAACGATAGGATTATTGTCAAGTTTTAATGTGCAAGAGTACATTATTTTAGTTCTTGATCATTTTGTGGCTCCCTTAATCGTGGGGCTCAGGTGTATAACATCCGTAACCCCCCCCCCCCCCATGACCGGCTTTGGATACCAATTCATTGCTTAAACCTTTGGAATTTATCCTGAATTATTGAAAGTAATTGCATTGCATTTTGAATTTAGGGTTCTTTTGAAATCTGGAATACAAATAATTTCATTATGTGGCATATTACAATTCACTTTTTAGTCATTCTACAAAAAATTCAAATATTTAATAATTTAATAATATAGCTTATATATATATATATATATATATATATATATATATATATATATATATACAATGACTAATGCAAGATAAATTATGGTCGAGGTTCCAAATCGTCCCATTGACGTGGTGTTGAAGTTTGAAGGAGGAGATGTTGAAACTGAGTTGTCGTGCTCGTCACTTGATCGAGATTCAATATTACGAGGTCCGTCACCAACAGCACTCATGTTGCTTCTCATTATGACGTTAATAAACAATCACATCATACGTACCCTGGGAGGAGGTAAGCGCAAGGTAGTTCAGGATACCCGTTGAATTCGCTTGAACTGCATCAATCGGACCAAAACGACGTCCTTTCAGGATTTTTTATCCGAGGAAATTAAAAAAAAGACTACTAGAGCCGGATCTGGTGAGTAGGATGGCTAGGGGA
Organism: Nephila pilipes; assembly: GCA_019974015.1. Taxonomy (NCBI): domain Eukaryota; kingdom Metazoa; phylum Arthropoda; class Arachnida; order Araneae; family Nephilidae; genus Nephila; species Nephila pilipes. Next base: position 295,540 of record BMAW01101509.1, on the reverse strand, counting down.
GTGATGCAATGTTGTGTTTGGCTAGCAACTTTCTCACAATTAGCAAGGTGGGACTGACGCATTATCGTGATGCAGCATTCAGGTTTCCAAGATTCTTATGCTATCACATGAGCATTTAACCTGTGATCACAATTGGAAAAGTTTCGAATTATGGGTCTCATGTTAATTAACTTGGGATGATACCCGATTTCCAGCTCAGTGTTCGTCATCAATGTCTTCTTACCATCATTTAATTTTTGTGCCACTCAAAACATGAGTTCCGGTCATGAATTCTTCCTTAGGCCATGCATAGCCTAAACATATCTAAAGTTTTCATAACGGATTTATTCAGCTCAACGCAAAATTTGATGCCCCAAAGTCAATGGATGGTTCGCAGCATTTTCACTTTCGATGCAAGTATAAAACATGCTTTTACTTTGAACGAGATTAACACTCTCCAATTGCTTGGAGGCAACTGACTCAGTTCTCCTAGCTTACGTCAAATCCCCCGTCACCAACCTTACTCATAGTGATCGTCCTCCATCTCTTCCCATCTGCTAGGGAAAATCGGTCCCTATACTTATTGGACAAACCCTGTGTATATTCGGGTAAGTGATTTATACTTATGATTAGGAAATTTCTTCTTTATTTGACATTTCGTTTTTCAAGAAGTTAGCTCTAGTGTCATGATCCACTTCCTCTTTTGTTCAGCAAGTAATTTTCGATAGCAAGATATCATATTAAAGACTGTCTTACTTTTGAGCTGCGATCGAAATTTCGATCCATAATTTCTATAATAGTGGCTAAATGTTTTGAGAAAATACGTTACAAATATGTTTTGCTTCAGATACAACACATTGCAAGAAGTATCATTTCTTTGCACCTCGTTCATTGAATCTCCTCGCGATGAAACAACATGTTGCAACAATGTCAATCGATTATATAATTGGAATTTGTGCAGGCACCGGGCTATCATTAGATAAATTGTGCAAAACACAAGATGAAAATTAATACAATAGCAAAAGAAATTTAAATCTTAGCGCAATTTCTGGAAGACTATCAATGAAAAATTTAAAATATAATGGGAAAAAGACCCGTTATTCTAAAACCTTCCTAAATGGAGCAGCGTTAAGAGGGATAATTCAAAGAAATGAAATATAACTGATGTTAAATTGCTATTCGAGCTTTCACTTAACTTTCCTAACGTCAACACAGCTCCACATGAGGACACAGGCGCATTTGAATTTAATGTGCAGCTATCGCGTTATTATAAGCGTTGGCCTTTGATGGAAGCTCAAACTTTCAATATCTCTGTGTCCTTACTTTTATACTTATTAATTATCTATATATCTTCAAGTTGCAGTGCTTATCCAGTTTTCCAAGCAACCGCCCCCTGCAACCTTCAGTATCGCTTGTGCTGTGGTGGACTGAGGTCGTTTCTCTTCTTTGACCTGTTACTGTGGAGTGCTTGTATTCTTCACGACTTCTTCCGAACTTCATCATACGGGTTGTGAGGAATAACCGCTCGCCTTGAACTCAGACAATCAGTTGCAATTATTAATGAAGAATTTTAACTTTTCTGATTTTTAAATTGATATTAATTATGGAATTTCAAATTAATTATAATTTTTTTTAATATTAGTTATGATGAAGTGGTTTTTCGTTCTTAAAAGGAAAGTAACTCCGTAATTTATATTCCTTCGTCCTTGTAGCTCAAATTTTCAATCAGCTGGTCACCTAACTGTTGTTATATCAGCAGTGTTGTCACTGCCCAGAAACTGAAATACTGAGAGAATATTTTGTTATTTTTAATAACAAATTTAAGTTTCATTGTTTTATATTATAAAGCAATAGTTCCCTAACATTTTGCATAAGAAAACCGTTTTTATGAAAAATAATATTTTCATGGTAGAAAGGTTTAGGATTACTCAACTCGTTATATATACTATGCACTTGACTTATGCTTGCATCATATTGTAATACACAATGAAATCATTACACTGCCACGCAGTTCAGTTATTTGGGAGAAAAATATAAGTTTTTTCTTTACACTTCATAAAGAAGCTATGTGAAAGATAACTGTATATATATACAAGCTTTGGCTTGCAAATACTGACTTCTTGAGCACGTTTTCAAAACTAATAAGTACTTTGACTATTTTCTTAAATTGTGTTCCTGTCAGAAAATTTAATCTTTTCCCAATCATTCAAAATTCATAATCACTCTTCGTAGCAAGTTATTTGAAATTTAGAATAAGTTTTTTTGAATAAAATATGTTCGTGAACTGATCATTAACGTTAACATCTACCGTGTCATAAATAAGCACAATTTTTTCATCCCTGAAAGATGGGTATGAGGACCTGCTTTGGAGTAGAGAGGCCAAGTTTGATTGGTAAAGCATTATTAAAGTATAATAGTTGCCCAAATGAACATGAGACTGTCGCGCATGCGTCATCACTTGAAGAAGGATAATGTTGTGCATGTGCTATGAGAAGGCTCTGAGGGGTAGGAAAGTAGGCGGTATCATCGGAACGCGTTTATTTCCTCTGTGGCTGCGTAACCATTTCCAGTTCGGATCATGGATGCTTCCAAACGTCGTCAACGTGCACTTTTTAACTGAGAAAATGAAAAGTTAAGCTCAGATATATCGTCGTCTGCAAATGTGTATGGGATGGAATGTCTCACACACTCTTCAGTGCTCCGATGTTGCAGTGAATTTCTTAAAGGACGAAAAATTAAACACACAAGCCTCAAATGCATGTAGTGATGACAGTGCTGCCATTATGCGCAATATAGTGACAGCCCTGCCTATCATCAAAAGAATATTTCTCATTCTTCTTCATGAAGTTTAATGCAACCAGCTATTGTACCACTATATTCAAACTGAAAAAAACAATCTAGAGTCTTCAATTTAGCTAATCTTTACATGTTATCTAAAGGAATTATTCTGTTGAATGACAACGCCCACACTCTTGTGGCTGCAGGTTGCAAAGATTTGCTGCAATTGGATCTCCTCGAACATCCCACGTATATCTCTTACTTCTCATTTTGCAATTAACAAGTCTTTGATCCTTTTAAAAATTCCATGAAAGGCCGGAAATTTGCAAATAATGCTGTGGTTCGTATCGCTGCTGAAAAATGATTTCTTAGATAATTACGGAGGTTCCTCGTCCAAGGGAATTCCTCATCTCGTGGACCTCTGGGAAATCTATCAATCGTCAAAGTAACTTAGAGTAGCTCTCTATGTTCTTTAAGTATCATTCTTTATTTCGTAAGCTTAATATATTGCTAAGATTTCATCAAACAAACAGAGGTTCCACTTTCATTTAGGCAACCTTTATATATGAAAACTTATTTTGGACTTCAAGCGTTTGTCGAGTGTATGTCAAAATAATGCTAATTAAAACTATATTCTCTATCTTTATAGATAAATAAGTACCACAAATACAAGAACTGAAGCTCATAGATGTGCTGTAGTTTATGTAGTTTATAGTGCATGGAATGTTACAATCAGGTTGAGATTTAGAAATTCAAATGAGAAAAAGAAAAAAATAATGATAAAGATGCAGAATCTCAATACATACAAAATTGTCTTTATTTTATAAACATAATCACGACAAGCTACAGCTAATATTAAGACAAATTAATGACAAGTAAATCGATAAATACAGGAACATAAACGCAGTTAATGAAAACTTTCTTCAAAAACAAATATATCAAAAGGAATAGTGTCACATTTACGTCATTTACAGTACGTAAACTGCTAAGCCGTAAACGATAAAATAAAACGTTTATTACATTGATAAATATGATAATATATTGCTGTTGTTCTGGACAGTATAAAGATGGACTTTACATTTGTTTCTACAATTCCTTGAGACTCAATTAAACAGTTGACTTGTTTATTAAGTCAAAACATGACCAAGACCAAATCAGAGTTTAGTGATGTTCCAAGACTTGCAGGTATTTTGATCAATTCTCCAAGATTTTAAAGTGAAGCTATATTAGGTCAGAAAAAATACTAATAGCTTTCTAGAGGGACTTCAAGGTTTTAGTATCATAAAAAATGCAGCCTTGAATATAACCTGCATGTGTGTGAAAAAATCTGGTTTAAGCAAACAACCAAAATAATTATTTTTCTTAATTGAAGCTCTTGCATCAGTTGTAAAATCACAAATAAGAAATATGCGATTTCGATGTATAAACAGTTTAGATAAAATACAAAGGTTTTTATAAAATCCACGTAAAAAAGTTGATGAATATATTTTAAAATATTTGTAAATGGAGATTAATGTGTAAATATTTATTACTTCAGTAACAAATATAATTAAATTAATTTATTGTACGATAAAAACAATAAAATGAAGTTGAGATCTGAACCACACGTCTTCATTTAGTGAAGATTAACAAATTGTTTACACTATTAAATACTTTCTTATCATAGCAATTAAATACATCTCACAAAATATCTTAATTACATTCGATATACAAACACAAACAACATATGTAAAAACTAAGCTAATTAACATGCAAATGATTCATATGCTAAGTAACTTACAATTAATATTTTAAACAAACACATAAAATCACAGAATCTATATAGTATGACAGTGAAAATAACATATCGATGATGTTACAGCTCTGTACTAGGAAATTATTTCAATGGACTCAATGTAAAAAATAATCAAAAACAAAAGAGCTTACTGATTCAAACGCAAAGGAGAAATGTCTCACCATTTAAAGTTCATGCATAAGAATCTTATTTTATTCAATGGTTTAAAGGACAAACACAATATATATATAAAAAAAAAGTTTGAGTATTTACAGTCTTTATACATGGCTAATTTACTCCATAAATACAAAAAACATTTATAACTAAACAAATATGACAATCTTTTCAAAATGCTGAACTGCATTAATAAACATTCGTCTCAAAATAGAGATACTGGGCAGTATTACACATTTGTCCCTAGTTGTTACCAAGCATTCATTTTTCGCGCAATTTAATGAATTACTAAGGAATATGATATTAAAAACACATAGAAATATATCGGACAAAAATACGAAACTCGTTTCCGTGGCTCTAGTCTTGAACTGTATATGATAAAATAAGTGTTTGAAAATTATTAATTATTTTGAAAATGCTCCCAACGTTAAACCTCAGTGCAGGTAGACTAGGCATAAAATGTAACTGGACGGATGATCCGACGGATTTCCGTCGCATTCGTTGTTTTATGAATGGAAAAGTCAAGTGTGTTGATCGATTCACTGTGATTGGTTGGTGATGATCCTTCAGTTCCTTAAATAAAGTGATTCAAAGACGACTAAAAAAAATCCGTCTTCTAAATTCCACAAAAGTCTTTTCATTTCATTTGGTTATCTTTGGTGGAATGCTTAAATGAGTTGGTTTTTCAGTACTGTAAATAAAAACAACGAAATAGGTTAGATAACTTTAAAAAATCTAAATAATCAGAACAGTAAATCAGAATGAAATTTACTCATACTAAAAACAGTTAGGCTTCAAAAAAGAAGGCAAAGGAAAGATTTGACTTTGAAACTTCAGAGACAGTTGCAGATATAATTCAGCTACTCGCTTTATTTAACAAAAATAGGTAATTTTACATGCATATTAATAAAACAGCTTAAAATAGGTTATTCTTTCACCTTACAAGAGTTGTCACTTAAAATTTTAAGGTCATTTCGTACTATAACTGACCTGAGAGGGTTTTTTTAAAATTATTTTTAATCCTGGTCTAAGGAATCGCGCTGCATTCTATTCAACAACAAATTCGTTCCTAGTGGAAGAAATCAACTAATTATTCTTTCTTTTATTTTTCTCTGGTTTCTTATTTTTTTGAATGAAGACTTTTACTTGCATTTGTGTGGTTTTATGGTATTTTGTTATAAATCAATTGCTGAAGTGTGATGGTTGGATCCATAATACTAATAAAATACACTATTCTCAGTCCATATGCCTGGAATAGCATTTTAAGTTGTCTCCATTTTTTTTCCCTACCTTATATTTCTTTTTTCTTGATTTATGCTTTATAAGTTTAGTTGTTTTTGTGTTTTAGACCATTGTAGGAATTATATATTTTTAAATTATATGTTTTATATTTATATAATATGATGTTAAATTTTATACTGCTATAGTTGGGTATTTTAATTGTTATCTATATCTTTGTTAGTATTCTTGTAAATTTTAATATTCTTCTTACAATAATTTAAAGAACTCGATATTTTAATATTTAAAGTGCTTATTTATTTATTAATTTAGTAAAAATATATTTCTTACTAATTTTAATGTAACATTAAAGTTACATTAAAATTCTTTTGACATAGTTATGTAATTTATCTTGATTTATATATATTTTGATTTTGTATTTATATTAACTACATTTTTTACTTATATTATATATATATAATTTAGCTACACAAAATTAAACTATATATTACTTCATAAATGAGTTTTTTCATTAGCACCACTCTTTATATCATCTTCAGGGGGTGGCCACAAAGAAACACTCGTATAAACAGAATTCAAAGTTTTCAACATTAAAGATGGCTTGAGAGTTTCAGGTTTAACCTAAAAAGAGAAACATACAATATAACAGAAAATAATTAAATAAAATTAAAAAATGATTAAATAAATTCTGTTCTTTAACAGTTTCAGTGGAATATTATCTTTTTATATGTATAAAAACTTTCATTTGAACTTTTTGAAAACCTCAATCTTTGACATTTCAATTGGTAAAGCATAAATCTTGAGATGAATAAAGATATATTTATTAAATCGACCAATAATAATTAGTTATATGATGATAGTACGTCTTGACTGAAGTATGTTTGTATTTAACATGAAACTATATTTTAAACATATAGGTCATAATATTTACAAAGCCAAATTGAAATTTCAATTGTCTTTTTCTGCTATGCTGATAATAATATGACATGTCTTACAAGCTTAAAATAAATCATGTAGAACAAAACAGAGAAAGACGGATAACGGAAGAAATCTAGAGTTAAGAATATTTGGTACATTCTGTAGTATCTAAATGACTGCAGAACAAAACTACTATCAAATTTACTGCAAAACAAACATTAAACTGTTATTTTAGCTTATAGTAACATGTTTAATGATTTATTTGATCACATTGCTTCATTGAAAATTCATTTTAGAATGTCTGCGATTGTGTAATATAATATTTTTGCAGTAATGTTTACTTCACAATCGTCTGAAATTTGATTGTTTATAGTAGAAACCACTATTTAAAGAGACTAGAAAAATCATTGCATGTATGGAATGTAATTTCCACAAATGTAAAATTGCGAAGAAATACATTTGCATAAGATTGTTTAAACAGGCACTATATCCCATAAAAATTCAAGACGTGTTGTTCTCAGGCCATGGACAAATTGTGTCAACAGAGGTGACTAAATGTTGCTGCAATAGCTCTACGTCTGGCTTTATACAATAAAAATCTAATTTTGCCGCGTAAATTGCTTACAAAGAGGATTAATACCAGTTTTAATTGTTTATCCTTTGTTAAAATATATTTTAGCAATTCCTGGATAACTTTGTTCTTGGGATATACGTTAACTAATAGCTTATAATACGCATGCACTTTTAAAAATAATGTACTCCCATTATAATCCGACACTTCACATTACACACTTTTAAAAATACTGTACTCCCTTTATAATCCGGCACTTCACATTACCGATCCTGCCAGCAATTTGGCGTTTTTATACAGACAGACAAGCCTTACTTACATTATTTTATGTCTTCTATTTGAATTTAATAATATTGGCTATCAAATACAAATTCGATTACTTTTTGTAGTTTTAATTCTCTTTAGTGTATTTGAAACTTTATTTAGGTGTACTGCCTTTATTTAGGTGTACTGCATTAAATTTTATGCAATAATACATAATTTGTGACTTAGTTCTGTGCAATGTAAGGAACAAATTATTATCAATGAGTTTTGAAAATTAAGTCTCAAGGTTTTATTTTGATACACTTGCTTTTTACAGTAATTTTCAGAATATTTATTTCTATTAATGTCGATTCATAAAGCGCAAAAGATAAACCGAGTTTTCAAAAATATGGGAAAGACTAATTATTAGAAACGGAAATTATATGGATATTATAGCATTTAAAACTTACGAAGAATTTAACTTAAGTAGTCATATTATATATTTTAGTATAATATTTACCTTTGCTTTCATGCACATGAGGAATGCTATAGATGAAACCGCCCAAAGACCTCCAATAGAAATAGCTGTGATACATAAAACTTTGAACATAATGATGGGAGTCTGAACTCTTGTCTTGAAATAATTTGCGAAAGGAATGTCTAATTGAGCTTCCTAAAACAAAATCGTAAGACATGATATTAAAATCTCTAAATATGAAATGAGCAATTGTAAATCGAAGTACATAATTACAGCACAAAATTCGAAAGGAAAAAAATGCTTACCTCACTCATCCAGAGAACAGGTACAATGCTATCCCTGACATTTACTAAGGGACTGAAAAATAAAAATAAAAACCTAAATTAATGCATATGTCACGGTTAAGACGAGGGAAAAAAACATAATTATCCAATATTACAAAAAAGTAAATAATTTAATAAAATATTTAATATTTTATCTTAAGACTTTGACATTCCTGTGCAAAAATATGCTAAAGAATGACTGATAATTTCCATTCAAAAATATGCTTAAGAACAAGTAATAATTCAAAATAAAACCATTACCTGTATTCTTTTAGTCTCCTAGCCACTCCATTTAACTGAACTCGAAAAGCAGCATTGAGAACAAAACCCGTGGTCTGAAAAAGAATATAATTTGATTTTTTTAAAAAAAGGATTGCATAGTTTAACGTAATTAATTTATAAAATTAATACTCTGAAAAATTAGTGTCCAGATGTATATAAAATCATGTGTGTTTCATTAATTATGGTTGAGAAGTACGCAACACACTAATGCAACTATTCATAAAATAGTGTTTGTAGAATATATAACGAATGGAAAATATCCAAAGTAATGCAAAAAGCAACTTTTGCTATTTTAATACATGACTCAGTCTGCAATATGTCAGTATACTACACACACAAAAAATATAGTTTATTACGAATAATATTATTTTTTTAAAAAAATCGGTTTTAAATCGCCAGAAATTATCATTCTTTAAAATTGATTCTGCTGTAGAAAATTAAAAATACATTCAAGTACAATAAAAAAATTTAATCCTATTTGATATTTATTAATAAAAAAGAATAAAATTCATGACATATTAACACGAATTTTTAATTATCATAAGAACTGTATTTAGAGAAGTATTTCGAGATAGCAAATATGAAATGACAAATTTTCTAAATGGTGCAAAATGTTTTCGTGCTGCCATCTATTGATAAGTATCAATCCAAATAAAAATTAAAAATGTCCTAATAGCAACATCATTGACGGATCAAAACAATTTTTGACGAACGAATATAATAACCAAAACATGCTTTTAAAATAAAATGTTATTTATTTATAAGATATATATATAAAAAAGATGTTTCTTCACTACTTAAGCATTTATAATAAAACTGTTTGAAATATATTTCAACTTATAACTTCTTTTGTATATAAAATTTACATTTATTTTTTATTATCTTTGAAGTAATTGAAATGTTAAAGAGTTTTTCCGCAAAATATTAAATTAACCGATTAAAATGTTAAAAAATGTGATACTTACAGGCTCAACATCGACATACGTCTTGTGTTTTTCTGTATTAGGATGAATTCCTTCAACTGCACTTATAAGGTCTTTGTCCGCATCAAGAAAATGCGGCTTAGATATAAGATATGGTGCCCCTAGGAGGACATTGAAAATATTAGAAACTTTACACAGAAAAGTAATTGTCCAGATTTCTTATGTAAAAATATAATTTTCAGATGTTGAAAAAATGTTGTATGTAATACAATTGAGTAACGATTGAATGTACTATTAATAAATAAATTATTAATTTCATAACATGGCAAACGATAGTATTTGGTTATTTTACAAAGATTCACCAAGTTCTAACATGCAATATAAGTAGTTATATTTATTCATATATGAATACTGAGAATTTAATGGTTTATTACAGAGGTTCTCAACCTTTTTCAGTCCGAGGTACCCCAGATGCCTCGTTTCCTTTTCCCGCACCTGAGACAAAAATTCCCTCTTTCCCCAATTTGTTTCACCCATTACATAAAACTTCCCCAAAAATTGTATTTTTTGAATTAAATTAAATGGTCAAATTTTTCAATTTATTTATTTTTTATTTGAAGTAATCAAACGAATTTACACAAAGATTAAGGGAAAGGAAATTAATGGGTTATTTGTAGACTACATTGAATAACAAATTTTGAAAAATTAGGCTCAAATAGGATAAATATAATTTCAAATCCGGAGTCCATTAAATTTGCTTCTATACTAATTTTTTTATGTAAATATAAAAGGAGTGAGATGAGGAAAAGTCGATCCTTGTAGCGGAGGCATGATCTCTTCCTTTGAAGGTCTTATAGATAAAACGGTCAAAATTACAGTTCAAAATTTTAGTAAAAACTTCAACCAACTTATTTTTTTTTTTTCTAATAACTTAAAATTCTTATGTTCCTTTTTGGGTGAATGATCTCCATTGCCATTCTCTTTTAGCGTACCCCTTAATTTCCTCTTACATATAGTCGTAGGGAACCTGTGGTTTATTAGAATATTGTTAACTGTACTTAAACTATAATGTTTTTAGCATAACTTTGCAGTGATTCTAAACAACAAGTCACTGCTAACTAACTACAGTAGTAAAAAGGCCTAATAAAAGCTACAGCTTTTTGAAAAATTTACTCTCAATAAAATTTAATGTGATAATTATTTTAATACTTTGCTGCAGTTAAAATTATTGTAAATTTCTATATTTTTAGCTCTGACGGCTCTGACATTAAGAAGTTCTTGAAATAAGATGTTTTACTAACCATTTATTAAAAAAACATCTTTATTTTAACTTACAAACATGATTTTTTGAACGCTCCGATCAATATCGTTAATAATTACTTTACACAAGAAGCTTATAAATTGATTAGGAATTGAAGACAGCGATTTTCTAACGAAGTCAAATAAAGATTTATGTACCTTAATTGTGCGGAATTATATATTCTTCATTATGGAATACCCGACGATATTCAAATTCAAACGCAATTTTTGTTTTTGTTATAAAAATACAACAATTTTTGAAGTACCTTTTTTACAATTCATTGGCATCACTCCAGAGCGGCAACTTTTTCCTTGACAGTAGCACTTATTATCTGGATTTTCATCTCCCGAAGCAAATGTATTGGATGGCATTCCAAATCTCAATGTCTTGATTCCGTGAACTGTGACGTCTTTTTCGTATTCCAATGGAATGGTTCTAAATTCGGGGGGAAAAAAAACCTCAGTTATCAACATAAACTTACAACCCAATCAAGGATATCTGAAAAATAAGCGTTTTACAATTTAATTTATGCTCCAAGCTTCAAAACTACGACTTTTGTGGAAACTATTAAAAACTCTTATCACCTTGTTAAATGAGAATCACGAATTTTGTCTCTTTGCTGCAAAAATGAGTAAACCAAAGCTCTATATTCTTAAGATAAAATAATAATACAGGGACCCATTTTCATTTATATATAATGACTTATTTCTACTATTGCTAGGAAAAGAAAGTTTTAAGCGACATAATTAACAATATCCTCCTTTTTTGTGATGATGCAATGGGCTATTAATAATAAAACTATTTAATAAAAATAAATTTAGTTGAAAATGAAAACGTGAATAGAAATAAACGAAAATTGGGACACCGTGAGTAAGAAACTAGAGCTCTGATTGAAACAAGTTCACTTAATTCTAATTAGTAACCCACTCTTGTAGGATTTCAACTATCTTGAAATTCCTCTTTTTAAAGCAAAGTTTTTCGCTTTATTTGGAATTCTGATTAATAATTGATGGCGTTCACTTCGATGTCTTGAAAATTTATCAATCCTTTTAAGAGGTTAGCAACCCAAGCAGATGCTGTTTCGAAACACAATTCTATTTTTATTATGGCGTATCTAAATTCTAATTTATTTCAGAAATGATGATAACTCTTACACGAAATGCTTATCCTTGACAAATTTAAAGGACTGTGTTTAACTTGAAGCAAATGTTATTTGCTGAAAGGCAAACACAAGAGCTCAATGGAAATGAGGTTAAATCTTTTGATGTGTCCAGACAGTAAAGTTATCAGAAGGAAAACTACGCCTTCACACACACGAAAGAAAGATAAGTAATTTCCTATAAAAGTCAAATTGTCCAAAAGAGAATATAATATTTTTGATTCCTATAAATTCAATGAAACGTAACCAAAATATTTAAAATTTAATATTTTAAGTTTATTTCACATTAAATTGAGGTAAAAGTTTTTATTTGATTACTATTAATAACTTTTGTAAATGTGTTTGAAAAAAATACTTCTTATTATCAGCAATAAAAAAATCTTCTCGTTATCTCCTAGTTTTCCGTTTGCATTTATACTTAACAGCTAAATTATCAGTATTATCTAATTCATCTTCAGTTTTGTAATTAATATAGTAACATATAATTACAAATTTCAGTTTCATAATTACATATGGTAATATTATATATAAATAACATATGGTTTCTTTTATTTCTCATCTGAAACTTTGGCCTCATGGTGCTTGGAAAGGGAATAGCCGATTTATTCATTTTCGTCGCACATGAACAAGAGCCATGTCCGGTTGAAAGCCAATTAAGGAGATGAACATTTTTCTATCACGTGACATTCGTGCATTATTTGAAATGTAAACTAACCAAAAATATTAAATTTATTTTTCTATGCATTTGTATGCGTATTAGCGATATGAATCGATTAAACCCGGTAAAATGCCATATTCTATTTTTTTTTTTTTTTTTTTTCGTAAGAGAAAACAATTCTACAAGCCTGAAAAAGTGTTAACTAAAGACAATTATCTATTTGAGAAATATATAGAATACAAGATGACTCGTTTAAAAACCTCGGGAGCTATCATGAAATAAATTATAGAAATGCATAAATTAGTCTGTCTGTCATTCAAGGTAGGAAAGTTAACGTGATTGTTTATTAACGTCACACTGAGACGCATCACGGAAGTTATTGGAGACGAATCTCTTAATTTTCTTAGGGCGACTCCTGAGCTGGCAACTGCCTCTCCAAACTTCCACATCACACCAAGGAGAGGACTTGGGCAACCGGATTTAATGTGCTCAACCCTATTTCTCAAAAGGGGGAGGGCGAACCCACGTCTCGACAAAAAGAATGCCGGCTACGAGTCTGCGACCATGATCACTAAGCGACCACTACATGACCGCGGGCATGTAGGAATGTTAAAGAAAGTTTGAAAGTAAAAAGTTCTGTTACAAGGTTTCTTTCTTTCTGAAGTCACTGATCTAGCATAGATACAAATTAATTTGTCAGGTATTGATGAAATGAATAATCATAAACAGATACTGACTGATAGTTAGCTGACTGATAAAATAATTATAACCTGTTTGCCTCATTCTGATGTAATTTTTCAAACCTAACTGTCAAGAAGTGAAAGAGTGTTTTGATTTCATATTTCTTGAGTAATTAAATTTTCATGTTGTGTAAAATAAAATGAAAATATATATATATATACTTGTTAAATATGCGCATAATTATAAGGAATAAAATGATACCATTAATGGAAATATGGAAAATGATGTAGCAGTATACTCAAATGTAATATAATGTAACATGACACATTAATTTTTAAGTGAAAAAAGTTAAAATGAAAAATTATAAAATTATAATATTCTATAAAAACATTAAGAGATTAACATGAATAGTAATCAACTTTCAGTGCTTGTTAATTAGCACACTTACGGCGCTGTATACGAAAAATTATTTTTATTTAGCTATCAGCAATTCATAGCTGAATTAGTCTGGTATACAGAAAATAGGCGAAATGCAGATAAACATCAAAACATTTTTTTTTGTAATTTAAGTTATTTTTAACATTATATTATTTAGGTTTTAATAAATTAACGCAAATTAACGTTGACATAAAAGTATTTCTATCTTAATTAAATTTCTTATTGCCTTCTGATCCAGTAAATGTCATAAATTAATTAATAATTAAACTATGTAATATATACCTTTAAGTAATCAATTAAAAATATATAAACAAATTAAGTTAACGGAATGAATTATCGGTAATTAAAATTATAAAAACGAATTGATGCTTTATTTAATTAACGATATTATTGTTCATTTATATAATAAATATTTCAAATTTTCTTAATTAATTTAATAACTATTTTTTGATATTTAATTTTATTTATTTTTACAATTTAATTTGATTTATCACTTATTTCATAAATTTATTGTAGTGCATTTATTTTAACTATAAGTTTAATTTTTTTAATCGCACGATAAATAGTTACAAAATGAAAGATAATTATATGACGAAATGAATAGTAATTATATATGACGATGTGAATAATTATAAAAATGATAATTATTGTAAAAAACAATAATTTCTCTAGATGAGCATTCTTGTCATTATTATCGCTATACTGAAATTTACTATTACATACCTGCATAAATTCGGATTAAACAAGCTCAGAGTACGGTTCTGTGTAACTCCTGGAGCATATTGTACACCATCTGCAAAATCGAAAATAAAAGACAATGTCATACATTATGTAAAAGCATTAAGAATATTTAATTCGAATTACACATTAAATAAATTAAGTTTCGAGCAAAATTATTCTTACCTGTCCCTTTAATTTCATTGCATTCTTTGCCATTCCACCAATCAACAACACTAAAAATGTATAAAGAAAATAAATACGTTAATTTTGACTAAATTATAAGACGAATAAAAGAATAAAAACTTATTCAAGATTAATTAAAGTGTAACTTTGATAATTATATAATTGATTCACACACACACACACACACACACACATATATATATATATATATATATATATATATTTATATATATATATATATATATATATATATATATATATATATAAATATATATAGCTTTTTTTGCTGATTTAAGAAGATATCTCATGTGCACTGAAAGCATACACAATTAAAATTTTGAAATGTTTTAAAATTTACGATTATACTTTTCTAATCTGGCAGCGGAGAAGAGTGCGTTTGCTTGCATAATTTTCCGCTACAGTGAGAGGGGAAATTATGCACTTAGCCAGCAGTGTCGATTATTTAACACCAAATATGATAGCATGATATATAACATTGTAATACTTCAATCCGAAGAATTTTTCAGTTAATATCGTATGTTTAACACACCATGCAAGTTATTACAAATTATTCAATCGCAAAAGTCGTAACATTTCTGGAAAGTTACAATAGATTCTAACTGCGCGATTCTAAAAACGGAAATTTTATTGTTATAACTATATTTTAATCTGATTAATTTTATTATCCAATATATCCTTCGTATTATGAAATAAATTGTTGGTTTCAAAAGTTATACATCATTATTTCGTAAGTCAAATTCCTACCGCAATTTTTGTAAAAAAAATAATTAATTACATTAAAATCATATTTAATAATAGTTAGCATTTATTCTCAAAATCGTGGTTAATATTTTTTATTCAAAAATATCATAAATTGGGAAAAGAAAATAACTCATGCAGTTTGCGTGTACGAAATGTAAAACAAGTCACTGCGTCTCACACTGTGTGAGTAACTTAATAAATTCTTCAGAGTACCTATTACTTTTTTGACATGGTCTCGTTTGAAATCCTAGCGCATCCCCCCTCCTCTTATCTCTTATTTGTAATTAGCCCAAAAGTAGCCTCCAGGGTCAAGGTAAATGTTGAAGTTTTTAAAGTACTGTTTTGATCCAATTTGCGATGTTTTCTTCCCACCCGGTGTCTCTCACGAATTTTCTGTTTATTTTTTTCAGCAGATTTCACTTTCAAACGCCAACATTTATATCTGAAGCACATTTTTTTCCTCCATGGGTTCTTTGAAGGTCAACTGTGCTCTGTCTTGGATAGATGAAAAATCCGATCTCCCACTGCCGGATAAGAATATAAGCATATGCGCATCATTCTTGCACATCGCTAACTGTACAAGAATGAAGTATATATGCTTACAATCTGTCTAATGTTTCCAAACAGTCGTCTGTAATTTCGAACATAAAATACATCCGTAAAAAGGAATTTCGAAAAGATAATTTAATAAATGTGTAAATGTTAATTGTGTGAGAGGATATAGCTAAGTTAATTGGCTCATCATCATGGATATGATTAAATCTATTACTTCTAACAGATTAAATCACATCCATGATGGTCAGCTATTTAACCACACATAAAATGAAAAGAACTCAGAATGTTTAAGAAGTTTTGCTAGACCCACTTTTATTCCCATTATTGTTATTCAATAATTATAACAAAGTTTCACTATCCGCAATTAAAAAATTAAACTTGAAAAAAAAATATACAAATCATTTTATTCCAAAGGCTGCAAGATGCAGCTTCAAATGTTGATGGAAAAAGAATATATTCTTTTATAATCCGTATCCGATATATTAATAGTTATCAATTAAAAAATAATAGAAAAGTACTCCATAAGTATTTCAGGGCAGAACTTTATTTCCGTAATTGACACGCCCCAAAAGAAAACTTGAAATCATAGATAAAAATATAGGAAGTATTTAAGTCATAGTTCATATCAGTAAAATATTACCATCATTTCCTGCATCTCAGAATTAAATTAGAAACTAAACAGACTTAAAACCATAATCACAGGTGAATACTAAACAACATAATTACAAAGATTTTAATTCTCGATATATCTTTAAACTTATTGAATGCGTTTGTTTCCTTCCCATTTTTATTGATGATTACATGCAGTTGTAGTAGGATAAGTAAAAAGAGACCTAAAGACTCTAATAGAATGCTAATGAATTGAAAATTTGATTGAGGCTTATTTTTTGCAGTATATTATGTTTGGTTGAACAGAAACACAAGGAGCGATAAAACGAATGAATCCTAATGAAATGAAACCTCGAATTAATACTTGCTTTATATTATTTAAAATTTCGAACTAGTTATTTTATGTATAAATTAAGTTTTAAGAAAGTGCATGGGATCTCCCTATAGAGTATTTAGAATGATTCTTGTTTTTAAACTAATTATATACTGTGTGTGATAGATAGAAATTTGTTTTGTAAAAAATAAAAAAGGATAATTTTTATTAAAACTTCCTATACAAATACAAATTGTACAGGCCTTCTTAAACATTTTTTCTTAATATTAGGACCCTAACACATCTTTACTTTTTCTTTAATTTTAGAACCCGTTCAATTCATGTGGGAACAATTTGGTTTCTTCTACAATTGAACAGGTTCTAATAAATTTATATCTGATCTATATCTGTCCGGATCTCAATCAAACCTGTCTTTCCTTATCCCAAAAAGATTACTTGAAAGTTGATAATATTCACGATTTTTGTACAAGATTAAATACAATATCAAATAAAAAATTAAATACCACTGAATAAAATATTGTAAATTTAATTTCGTTGAAAATATGCAATTTTTTATATTGCTGAATGCTACATGTATATTTTGCTTAGGGGCTTGTCTATTCAAACTGATTACTTTTTTTTTATTTCGAAAGCATTCTTCCGAGCGAACATATAAATCGCCGCTTGTGTAATTTAGATGTATTTTGTGTTACAATTGTTTTAGTGATAAATAGTTGATTTGTTATACGAATACGTATAACTTCAATTATAATTTTTATATAAAAAAATTTAATGAATTATGACGGTGATTTTTCTTAAAATTCTTTTCTTAAAATTCTTTTCTTAAATCGCTTTAACTTGCAAACATTTCGTTAATGTTTTAAGTTTATATAGTTTTAATTTACTTTCTCTTTATCCTTTTACATTCTTAAGTTTAAGTTTTAAGTTCCTTAAGTTATTATTTTTCTCCTATTTTTCTGTAAAATTAATTTTTCTGAAAAAAAAATTCTATATTAAAACGGCCCAACAGAATTTACAAAAAGTAATAAATAAGATAAAATAAAATAGTAATTCCTTATAACTATATGTCTGAAAGTTTCTTTTTGATGAGATATTATGAGTCTGTGGGGATTAACAGTTTATTCTAATATATTTCGCACCTGTCCCACGTTAACGTTTTAACCATGTTGATCGTCTTCTCAGATTTCTAGAAAATTAAACATTTTTTTTTCATGTCAACAGAATATTGTCTTGAAACTATTCATATATTCAAAAGAAGGGGCGCTGAACGATTATCTTGCATATCATCTAACAAAATTTTGATTACATTCCGCAAAATCTTACATTCTAATGTAACATTCTTTAAGATTAGAGAGAGAATAAAAATTCAAAAGTTCTGAAATTTTCAATTCTCATTTTCAAATATAGCTGCGCTTTGCTTAACATTGTAAATCTAAAACATACTAAAATTATATTTCAAAATGAGAAATATATGTTATTTTTTTTAAAAATTAAGAAATGTATATTACAGGTCCTAAGCGAATGAATTAACTTCAATGTATTATACCTTGAAACATTTCGTGAAGATTTTTACACTTATTTTTTCTCCTTTCCCGGGGAAGTAAATTATGTTTTAACATCTTTAAGAATTTTTACAAAAGATTAATAATAATAAATGAACAATTTTTATGATCACTTATGCAAAATAAAACCATCCTAAGAATCGCTTTATCTTAGATCACTCACTTCGTGAGCAGGCCGGTTTCTTATACAAGTATTAAACATATATAAATACGTATTAAAACAAATATTCTTTATTACCATTAACAGTATTACACGGGTTTGATTCACACACATCTAATATATTAACTTAAATTTAACTGAATTTTTTTTTAACCATAAGATTAAAAAAATAATCCTTTTATATCAACTTAATTTATCGCAGTCTATTAACTTAATTTTAACTAATGCATCTTTTTCTCGTAGAAAAGTATTGTTGTTAAAAAACTCACTCGTTTTATATAGACTTGGTTCATTTCTCTCTCTTTCAATTGAATATATTCTAACTTAGTTTTTAGTTAACAATTTTTCCTAACAGTGAAGTAAGTTAAAAAAAACCGCTCACTTTTCGAATATTTTAATGTAGTCAACCTTCGCACAAAGATTTAGCCTTAATTGTTTAACATTTAGTCGCGTAATCTCTTATAGTAACAGCCTCTACTGATTTCTAATTCCTTTGCTAAAGTAATTATGATAATCGTCAACTCAAGCCGGCAAAACAGTGAAAGTCGCCAACAGTGTTTTTAGACTCAAATGCTCGAAGGCACGAGTTTCAAATCGGATACGGAATCACGAAGCAATCAAAGAATGTATCTTGATACGATTTCTTTTCAGTTAGTTGTTCAGTGGGTTTGGTGAGAGACCTTGCTATTTACGTTATCTCTCAATCCAACGCATGTTGATATTCATCAAGGTAAAATGCTAACAAATTTTTCCGACTTTTCCAATCGTGAAAACAATTTGTTAGTTTATATTTATGGTTTTGTATTTAAATACAAATTTTTGTTTATTATAGCATATCTAAAAATCGAAACAATAATATCCGCCTTAAAGTTAGTTACATGACTGAGAACAATCGTTTGTGGCATTTTTTCTAAAACAGTAATCTCGTCGTAAATTCGACTTATGAAACCTTTGAAAACCAACAATAAGGAAACATTTTGTATTTGGGTACGGACATTCAATTTGTTTACAAGTGTATTCAAATGGTTATTTCCTTGAAGATTTGTTATTACTACTTATTTTTGATGTATAAACATTAATTAATTTGAAGGAAACTTGAATAATACCGAGAAAGTTAAAATATTTTTAACTTATATCTTCCGAATTCTAGAAAGTAAGAATTTATCGTGTCTTATTCTGGTAAGCTTATTTTTTGATGTATCCTTTAAGTTAGCATCAACCTAATTAGTGGATTAATAAAACCTATTTTGGAAGATATATAACTATTCTAATTACTTTGTTTGTGCTTTAACTTAAATTGAAATTTAGATTTTATGATTATAAACTTTGAAATGACATACGAGATGGGTAATAGGATTCCGTCACAATACGATTACAAATTATCAACGCAAATTACCAGAAGGGAGGGGGGCGTTCGGAACCTTTTTTATTTATCACATTCATATTCTTATTGTCTTATACCGTACTTAAAGACCCATACCACAATTAATACTAAGATTAATACATTTGTTTTTAAACCTCTCATTGAGAACAGTGAAATAAATATTTTATAGAGGTCCCTTCTATTTTGAAAAAATGGTGTAAAAATGCAGATGAAAAAATCGTACTTAAATAAAAAAAAAATATATATCTAAATACCCATTCTATGAAATAGAAATATTCAAAACTACCTTTGATTATTCCATTCCTGAATCGAAGCATAATCATCTATTCCATTCATTCCAGATTTGATTTTGAATACGCCGTCACCAATATGTTTCCTCTAAAATAAAATGTAATTGCATTTTGAAATGGAGCAACTGTATTTATGAGATATTTGCCATTAGAAATTAAAATAAGTCTTTCTTATCTTATAAAAATTAATTAAATTTTAATTTTTGCTGAATATATATTTAAATAGGTTTTTACTATAAACTGCTGGAACTATTGTTAAATATTTTACCTTATTGAGTACATTAAAATTTTAAAAGGATCACACTTGAGGATTGAATAATATTCATTTTTTAAATGGCTGTCGAAAAATTGATACATTTCGGATAAAAGTAACTAAAAATTAATATTAATTGATTGACTAATGGTTATTAATAACTTTATCTATATATACTGAAGAATAAGAACTTCATTTCTCGGTGATTTGTTCTGTCTTGATAAGCCAGTAAAATGAATCTTTACAACAGTAATTCTCATTTAAAGAAGCAAACTCTGGATTAGGTACTGTATTTCCTGTCTATGCACGGAAGAAATAGAACAGGAATCAACAACTGAAGTGTGGCTATCATATTATGATACTCGAAGTAGTGATTCTAAGTTTTTCTAAAATTTCTCCATACTTAAAAAATCTAACATCTTGCACGAGGTTTGATTGAAACGTAAAGCCGGCATGGTTGCAAATTCTTTTATTTTGCAATCCAATATTCACTATTTTCATTGGACTTAAAAGCTGCACGTATCCGTTATGTAACGCATGTGCTTCCTTAATTCTTAGATACCCCTGGTGTTCTGATAACTGCAGAAGATAGAGCCCTACATGGATATGAATTGGAAGTAGTTGGGTGCCATTGCACCCAAACTTGCTTCTTGCGACTTTCACGTCTTCCCAAAGTTGAAACAACTCCCAAAAGGGGCATCACTCTGATTCTGATGATAACAGGAAAGCTTCCATCAAGGCCTGGTATCGATAACCACCAACGGATTTTTTCTCCGACCGGTTTACCCGACTAGTTAGGCTTTGGTGCAAGTGAGTGGAAAGGGACGGAAACTGTATTCAAAAGTGCTTATGCATTACATAAAGGATACATATAACTTTCAGGTAAAACAGGAATTGCGAAAATTGGGTGACAAATAATAAGCTATAGCCTTGGAGGTAGTACTTTTCAATCACAAACCTCGTGTTTGTTGAAGACTTTAAGTGGAACCGACCTCTTAGTCTGGAGGATGAGTGTCATTACGATGGACATTTTCTCTAATTTTTGAGACAAAAAGAAATCGTTGAGGGCAATTTTCATTCAAATCAAGAACATTTTGTTGCGACTGATAAAAAAGGACATGTAGTATAACATCTTTTGCGAGTTTATTTTGTTCATACAATATAGACAGTAAATTATTTACATTTTCGAAGAGAAAATAAAAGGGTTGCTAAGCAACGCCTTTATTTTTGAAATGAAAATGAGTTATACATCCCATTTTTAGTCTTCTTGTGTAACAATGGAGCAAAATTCTTTTAGATCGGGGAACTAATGCGGAAGTTTCTGTATGTTACTGCATGTATTCCTAGGTTTGTAGAAAACAATTGTTAATTCTTTTGATTTCACAAATTTCTGTTGAGTCACTCTTCATTTCAATCGTAATCGTTATTCCGTCAAACAGCTGAGCACACTACAAACTTTTATAGGGAGATAGGTATTTTTAGAGTTACTCTAATCCTGATTCATGAAGGAATTCAGTTTTCATTGTAGTCAAATGTTCAACTCTATAGATTCCAGAGAAAAAATGGCAGTATCACTATAATTTCCACTTAAATATTACGTTCAAAAAGTGTCTATTTAAGTATAAAGTGCTAAAACTATTTTGAAGAAGCAGACTGGTTGTGAAAATTACATTATAATAGTCAATGATAATCATATTAAAATACTAATTTTTTAATGAAAATCTCATTTTTTTAATGTTGATAAGTTGAAATATGTTATTTTTGGGTTTAGTATTGATCAATTTTTATATGCTACTGAACCTGTTTTTTTTATGGAACCTCTAATTCGGATTCCTTCTTTTGCATTAATTACACTAGATATTTCAGTTAAAGTGCTTTCGTTATAACTTAAAATAAAATTCGCTTTCTTAATCTGTCTTGCAAGAGATCCACTAAAAAAAATTGCTCAACCATACAGAAAAAGCACTTTCTTTTTTCGCTAAATTACGAAATCCTTTCTCCAGAAGTATCGGGTTCAACGTCTTTCAGATTTTCAAAATACAAAATTATGAAGGGAAGGGGAAGAAAAAGAGGCTTCAGTAAAAGTTTTTGTCTAGACTGATATTAACCGACTTTCTCTTTATACTCGTTGTGACCAGTTCGAGCTACAAACGTCCTTCACTTAAGAAGAGTAATTTAAGAATCATTATTTATTTATTACATTTATAAAGAAAAATAAAGATATGTATAATTATGCAGAGAAAAATGCTTACCTCGTGCAAAATTCCAAACGTGTTATTGACAAGCTTAGTTGGAATTGTTAAGAAACCCTCGACCACTTTGCTAAGGTCAGCAACCATAGGCTCATGATAGCCTTCATAAACCAGTTCTCGGACCGTTCGATGAATTAACAGTGTTTCATTGTAGCTCTCGAATATGCCATTCATTAGCTCCGTGACGAAGGAACGGAAGAGGAAAGGAGCATAATCATCGACATAATTGATTACGGCCTGAAAAGATTCAAAGAAAATCTTAATGTGTATCCTTAATGTTTGTAAATCATCGTGTCTCGTCGGTTGGTCAATAGTGTCGATGGTCAACTTTGGTTTTTATTGATGTTAGTAGCTTTTTTTTTTTAATATTACGTATTTATTTTTATATTAATATCTTATTGACGGGCGATGTTCAGGAAGTCTGAGGAAAAAACTTCACATCTTTTACGTAGAATACCTTGATTGCATGGTTGCTAATAAAACACAAAATTTTCCCGTATTTGTACAGAAGATTCAACACAACTAGAATTCCCTTGTGAACTATTGCGTTTTATTCCTGAATCTTTCCGGGAAAAGAGAATTATTAGATCAGTGATTCCCAACCTTTTTCAGTCCGCGTATCCCCGGCTGGTTCGGTCCATTTCCGTGTACCCACAGACAATAATCCTTCACGCACCCTCAACCCTATTCAATTTGTTTCATCCATTACATATTCCAAAAACTTCCGGAAAAAAAAGGGGGTGTTCTGAATTAAATTGAATGATCTATTTTTGCATCGTATAGTTTTTCTTTTATTTTTGAAGTAAACAAAAACCAATTAATACAATAATCGGAGAAAAGAAAAATTAATGGGATGTTTGGATTGGTTGGTACACTGAATCTTCTTGGGATATATTGTGCCAAACTCAAGATGAAGATTTTATCATTCTAATAGTTAAGGCTATTTAAAATTAGAACTCGGGAATATTTAAGGAATATTTGGAAATGCACTGAATCATAAAATTTTGAAAAGTTAGACTCAAAAGATAATAAATTCAATTTCAAATCCGGAGCTGTATTTAATTTGCTTCCGCATCAATTTTTGAGGTAAATATATCGAAAGAATTGTCCGTGCAACAAGTTCCATGCCAACAAATACAATATACATTTTTAGTAAGTTCACAATATTCGTCCTCACGACGAGCCCAAAACTTTCTAGGTTCACGTTCCCCATTCCACCATTGAATAGGCTTTTAAGAGTGGTATCTGATGCGAGTTTCAACAATTTCTCCTTTTCATGAACTAACGTTTACTAAGGGCTAATTTTAATTATCTGACTGAACCTATTAGTTTGAGTTTATGTCCACTATAGTTGAGAGTTCAAATCCTGATCATTTTTCTACTCCTCCTAAAATCTCTCTGATCGCTCTTTAGATTATGAAAGGCAGATTCATACATTTCACTTAATTCATTATCACTCTCTCTAGTTCTACCACCAATTGTCCAAGTCTCTATTATTCCTTTCATCGAAGCTTATAAATGTAATTTATCTAATTTATTCGCAACATTTTATCTTTCAAACCTATATACATAATTCATGTTTCAATTTAATTGGGAGGAATATTGAACTCAAATACATTCAGAAAAACAAACAACCATAGAGTTAGTTCCAAGTGTCACAACTGAGATTGTATACATACCAGCAAAGGTCCATTAAGGGTATACACCATTTCCTCTTGATCACCAGAGGACATTTCTGGCACAAATGTATATTCCTTGATGTCCTTGTACGTAACGGTTCCATCTTCTTCATCCCACTCCACATTTGTTTTCATCCAGTGACCCCTACAAAAAATGAAACACTTTCATTATATTTGCTCCCAGTTTATTTAGTGAAATAAATATTTCTAAATATACATCCTATAATATATATGTCTGAGAGATATTCGCATTGAATACAATTCGAAACCACGTACTTTATAAATTAAAGCTAAATGCAATGAATTGATTACTTCAAGAATGATACTTTAATATTTCTTTGCATCCTTCCACTGAAGAATACCCTTGAAATATTTTGCTTCCCTTCCCAATGTAGCCCTCTAAGCTTTCCAAATTACAGAAACTCATTTCATCAAAAGCTATATTCTCAATAGACATTATAATTGCTTTTAAAGAAGCTATCGAGGTTTTCATACCTTTTACCAATACTTTTTCCGAATATTAGATCCTTTTGCAGAGTATTCAATTAGGAATAAAATGAACTTACTTAAAAGCTCCGACTTCTGAATGAACACGGATAGCATTTTTTTTCCACTAACCTTTAATTCTGATTCATTCACTTCCTCCGGTTTTAAAATTATCGTTAAGAATTGATTACCAATTATATTTTAGATATGAACTCTTAATATCTGATATATTTGAAACTTGGGCTACTTCCAAGAGGATTTTTAACGTAACTTATGTACTATTATAAGTATAAGCAATAAATAATTATATTTTTAATTTAAGTTCAAAAAACTGTAAAACTTAGAAATAATGTAGTGCATTTTATTTTTAATTATTATTCGAATGTGATAAGCAAATATAGCTAAGCTAAAAGCTATCTCGCATATTATATATCCTCAGTAGTTAAAATATTTTATTTATATATACTAGGCATTCTGAATAATTTTAATACAATTTTAAAGAAGAAAAATTTATTTCAAAAAGGATTTTATAAATATTTTTTTGGTTTAAAAGCAATATGCTAGTAAAAGTTCAGTAATTATTAAATATGAGAACAAATTTTCAACTTACCGAAAAACATAAGGGCCAAGTTCTTTCAAAAGTGGTTTAGCACCTTTATTTGCGTATTCGTCTGGATTTGTAATATTAAATATGTAGATGTTTTGGTAAATAGGTATTGGTAGCTCTCTCCAAATATCATAGAACTCTTTTCCTGGTCTTAGAACTAATTCCTAGGAGGCAAAGTATGATTTTATATCATGGGCCATAATTTATGTATATTAAAAAATATCAAATATTCTAGAATTTGTTAAAATTTGAATACTACTGACTGAAATTTTTTTAAAAAATTGCAAACTTACCTGAAAGTATATAATTGCATCGAATAATACAATTCATTAACTAACACATTATTAATAATTTTTTTAAAGAAACTCATTATCATTTTTTATGAAAGATACTTCAGAAGATAGAAAGTTTTGAACAAATGTGTCAAACTGTGTACGATTAACATATTAATGTTGCTTTGAATGCTATTTTAAGAAATACATATAAGTAATACAAGAAATAAATATAATTTATCACTGTTCAGGTTTTATTAACAATCCAAATGCAATTCTGTAATAAACAATCAACTATTCGATTTTGACCAAATAATAAAGACTTTTAACAGCAAGCAAAAGTTTTTATTAAATTTATTCGTGATCTGGCATATAATGAATATTGATAAATCTGTGCTCGGTCAACTTATTTTATTTAGTGCGACAATTACACAAAAGCATTTTATACTCGTATTAACATTAAAATTTTATTTTATTGGCTAATAAATGAAGCCTTCTGAATCATTTTTCCAAAATATTAAACATAATACCCTTTGAATAATTTGTCATTATTCAACAAAATTAAAAAGAAGCATTTCCAAAATTTTTATACCTTATGAAAAGCACTAAGAGGTAGAACAGCTTTGAAAAAAAAATACGCACACTCACAAAAAACACACTGAAGCGCTTTCGTATGTCCCATAAAAATATTTGAGTGAAACTGAGAGTTGAAAAGGTCACTTTTACAACAAGGATATCAAAACTTCATGATGAAGCAAGTAAGTATTTCTCCAACCTCAAATCACTAAAATGTATTAAATGGAAAGAACACATGAAGAAGCTTATCACTCAAATCTGAAATTGCTAGGAGCTGTAAAAAAGAAACATAAATTTTTCGAAAACTAAAACTGTCTGAAGCCAAATTTTGTCAGACAGTTTTCTATGTTTCTCAAAGCTACTTGACATATCTCAAATTACGTAAAACCTCACTGAGTTGCTTTTCTCGACCTATTCTCTTTTTCCAAACTTAGCTAGAGTTTTTAATTACTCATTCAATTATTTTTGTATATTAGTAATTGTAACAAATATGTGCAGGTATTTTATTATACTTTAATATTTTTAGAATTATATCAGACCTTGTAATTATTACGATGAATAGTATTCTTTTAATTCTTTCGCAATTTATGCTTGTAAATACTTTGTACTGTGCTGGGTAAAAATGGAATAAAACACGAGATAGTTGATATACATTTTCAAGAAAGCTTTTTGAAAGAAATTCAAGCCCTAAAAGTGTTGAAAATAATTTAAAATCTTCCTTAAAGAGTTGATATACATCTTGATATTTTTAATTAATAAATATCAACATTATCCAATACTAACTCAAAAAACAATGTATTAAAATATTTTTCATCATTGTTTTCATACCAAAAAATATGAATTTATTCTTTATAAATTATTTCAACAAATTCATTGATTTATTCTTTTAAAATGATGATGCAGCCTTAGAATAAGAATTTAACCTCTTCTCCTTAATATCATACATTATATATATATATATATATAAAACAAAAATTTCAGGAATTGTTTTATAAAATTTTAAAAATTCAAGAATTCCATTCAACCAAAATGTTTCATGTTATTATAACATTTAAGGACTTGCCGATTTAAACTGAAAAATGAGACACTGGTATAAAAATGAAATAAAGAAGCAAAAATATATAAGAATAAAAGGATTCAAGCAGATATAAAATAAGTGAAAAAATAAAAGACTGAGACTTAAGTTTGAGTATTATTTTTAATATTTACTGGGCTTCTTAAGATTCCTGAATTTTTTTTCTTAGTAAATTTTTGGCCGAATGCTTTTAAATTTTCGAGAGGATCACGAAAGAATATTCTGTTGAGTTAAACTAGCTCTAGCAATGTTTCTCAATCGAAATTCCCTGAAGACATGTACCAATTGTGTACAACAGTTATATTCACTCGCATGCATGGCACACGAGCTCTAGTAATTTGTTTTAGTTAGAATTTAACTGAAATCTAGAGCAGATCAGAATTAAATTTAGAGGATGAAAAAGGGAAATAAAAAGTGTGTTTTGCAATTATCTGAAAATATTTAATCTGGAAAGTGAAAGGCTTTGACTAGAAGAATTCTTTAATTTATCTAATTAATGAGTTTTATAAAGATAAAAGTTTTGAAAAAAAAACAGGCGTTTTAATGATACTGTACGTAAAATAAGAGTACACAAATGCTCTTTCTACATTTTTGAAAGTACTAGATAGCAGTGAGATTTGAATATGGAGTCAAGGAGTCTGAACTGCCTCTATTTCACAAATCCATTGATAATATATATGAAAATCGTATAATGTTTATATATCAACATTAATATAAAAGTGTAATTATATTATTAACATGAAGGAAATAAACACAAAATCACACTCTCAGTTCTACCTAATACAATCACAGTTCTACCAAATTGTGTTTTTATTTCTGATCTATGTAAGTACTCAAAAACATCTTTCTCATCGTAGAAAATTTAAGACCCCAGAGAAGTAAAAATCCGATAATGAATTATTCAGGTATTGGAAGGGATTTAAAGTTATAAGGTCTATTAAAAGAAAGATCCTACTGAATATCTCTAAAATTCTTTCATACATTCTACGTTCACTTATAAATTTTATTGAATTTCCAATTCTAGTTGCAATTCTAGTGATATTGTATTATTAGGTACAGAACAAATGAATAGCTGCATAGGCTTAAATTAAATTTGAAATGAAATCACACTAACGATATCAATTGTATTTTAGGAAAGATTTTCGATAAAAAATTTTTTAAATATATATACACTTATTAATATCATATATGTCTTATGACATAAGCAGACGGGAAACCTAATTCTTAAGTTCTACAATTACAGAAGAAAGGCGATGCTCATTTATCTTGAAATCGAAACTGACAACTATAATACACAGTCCAGAAGAAGCTTCCTTGAATTGATACGTGATTGAAATACAAGAGGAGAATAATGTTAACCTGTCACAGAAACAAGTACAGTTTCTGTATCACAACCTTTGACCAGCATCAACGCAGAGCTTCAATCTAATTGTGATTTTCACTTATCATCACCTCAAAAGTGTGGTACACTTTTTTGGAATCATATTAATTGCTTAGGCGACAAAGGAATACAATTTAATGGTAGGTAAGTAAAAACAATAGGAAAAAGAGCTTTTGGCGGGGTTACTTAAAATTTTCCTGATTGTGTTCGAGTAGACAATAGATTTAATTATCAATTGAAATATATATATTTGGAATAAAGGGAATAAATCAAAGAATTTGAGACTGTGGTGAATTATTTATTAAATAAATAGAATATAATGACCAAAATTTGAATTCCATTATTCAGAGTTTTCATTCATATAATAAGATTTTATATTATTGAAAATATTTGTGAATTAGTAATTTGAGAGGGTAACGAATGAATGAAATCATGATGTTTTTCATATATTTCGGTAAATATTAAAATACCGAAGACTTACTCAAGGAAAAACAATTCGTCACGTATCCAATGAAAATTCTCAAATATATTAACAGTTAAAAAGGATTTTTAGAGTAATAAGAATGAAAAATTTTATCTCCTGGAGTACTTTTTACCAATTTACTATGAATAGACAAAATTCTCTTTGAAACATTTCTTGAGTTTAGTTATTTATCTGATTATTTGAGTTTAGTTATAATATCAAGAGCAGAAATTTCAATTTACGAATCGTTTTTATGCTATGTACAAAAATAATTACTAATTATCAGCATATTATCAAATATTCAAGTTGCATCTGTAAAATTGCTGTGCCCAATACTTTGAAAATTTACAAAAACCAACAATTATTTACTTACAGGTACAGAATTTTTTTTAATTCTATTTCATATTTACATATACATATGAGTTCATTTACGTTATATTCAAACTAGCACACTCTGAATTTGAATCAAACCAGTATTATTAGGATTTTAAGTATAAGTTTTCGAAACGCTTCTCAGAAAAGCAGAGAAATGATAATATGTTTAATAATTTTTAATAAAATTAAAATTTATTAGATTATGACAAAAATTGTGGATCAAAGGGAAACAAGGAGCAAATCGCATTACACACGCACTTTCTTTTATTAATATAGATAGCGCTATAATTTTTTCCAATATTCATATAAAATATTTTCATCATTTGGAAGATTTAATAAATTTTGGGTGAAAGTAGATGAGTAATGGATCTAGCGTATATGTTAAAATGAAACTTGACCCCAAATTCCTAGTATGGTGTGGAGAAACAAAGAGTCTTCATCACTTGATCACAGCTAAAATTTACAAGCTCCTTTTTTGCTTCGCGTAGCTATTTAGGGTGATATTAATTTAAACTGACTAATTAATAGATTGATATTTATTTCTAACTACAAATTGTTTGATATTCGAGAAACTTGAAACAAGAAAAAGCAATTCGATGGAAATCGGATTTGAAACTTGGGGAAAAGAACTGAAAACTGGACAAAATAAGATTAATAAGCTACAGTTTTCTAATTATGTAAACTTTTTTTTTCTGCTAATCTGTATCGTTAAAAATAATCTACAACTATGAAAATAGTTAAGCTAATCTTGTGGTAAGGTCGAATACAGAAGTTATATTACTAAATCTGCGACACATACTTTCATCCATACCAAAAATAACGTATACGAATGATCACAAGTGACAAACAATTATTAGTAAATACATGTGTGTCGACCTTCAAAGAATCTATATCTTCTTGTTTTTCTTCTTTATTTCATCTCTATTTTTGATCACGTCGCCCCTGGGAAAATTTCAAAAACAAAATTAAACCGCGAGAAAAACAATGCCCATAAAAAATTACACCTTACCAGACGGAGTTCAGCGCTCTCAAGAACATGAGAAAATTTGCATTTGACCACTCAAACTTCTATAATTACTAAGTCTGAATTTGACAGTTGGGGTCATTTCTAGAAGAGTGAAAGGGTCTATGACGTCAATAAGGGAACTGGCTATTCTAGAAGTTTCCCTGGGTGGTTTCAAACAGAACATCTGATACTTCATTTCTAAAATCTAATCTTCTGATCTTTGTCTTTCTTTTTGAAGCAAGGTTTATGAACTTCAACTTATAGACTTATGAGAAAAAAGACGAGGTTTGTAATGAATGAAATCTTTCAGTTTCTTCAAAATTTCTGCAATGTCCAACCGATTGTTATGACATTAAGAATAAAATCCGAGAAATGTAATTGTTTTGCCCTGCTTCAAGGTCAAACAGGGACTTTTGCAATCACCAAGAAACGGAACTATAATCATTATGTACCTGTTATACTTTCACTTTCCCCCTCATAATAACTATATATGTCTGCCTGGAACCATAAAATATCACTTAAAAGTTCGCCTGGAACAAAATTACTAATAAGTTTATTGACTTGTATATACTCACTCTCTCTCTCACGCACACACACACACACACACATATATATATATATATATATATATATGTGTGTGTGTGTGTGTGTATTTCATTTTATAATTTAGAAATAGTTACCTATGTTTTAATTATATTTTCGTTACCTCTAAATGGCTTGCTTGCTAATTTTGGATTTTTTTTTCATTCTCTTTTTCGGTTCTCATGTTTGTTGGTATTTATCAATTTATTATTAAGTAATTGTTGTGGGTATAGTTAGTATCCTATGAAACATGTTTAATTACCCTTATTTTGTATCTTTATCTTGCTTGTTGATATTAATATACAAAAAAAAAACCTCTTCATGTTTTTAATATTGATCTTCATATGTTTATTATCCCTTTTGTATCATTATATTTTTGTAATGTAATTATTATTGACGATTTCATTATTTCAATAGTTATTATTCATTAGGATTTTGATATTATTAGATAATAGTTTATTTACAGCGTATTAGTGTAGTGTATACTATTATATTCACATTATACTATGGTGGTGAATTCCTTCAGGGTTGTAAAGAAATATGGCTAATGGGTAAGGACTTTTGAAGAGTTTACTCAGTTGGTATTTTTTATTTAGGTATTTATAATGCAATATGTTCAAGATGTTTCGGGTTATGTAAAATATTTCAATATTATTGTGTTTTTGTCGTGATTAAATGGTGCTACATTTTTTTTTATTGTGATTGAAGTGTCGTTGGTAAGTGCTTACTTTTGTGTTATAATTATTGGCTTAATTAATATAACGATATTTAGTTAAATTTTTTAGTTTGTGATAAAATATTTTAGATGATTATTTGAGTGCACTTTAGTACTTTTAATCGTAATTGAATATGTTTCCTACGCTTACCTTCTTTTCTTTTTCCTGTGGTTGAATTTCTGAAATTCTGATTTTTTGTTTATTATTATCTTGTTAGAATGTAACGCATTGAAGTGTAATCGTTAGATTTATAATTGTCGGGGTATAAATACACATTATTCTATTCCAAGAGTTTTAATTACTCCATCTTTCTAAATTTTGACTTTTTACTAATTTGCTTTGTTTTAATCTGCTTGATTCTGTAACAGTTTATTCTGTTTATTTAGGGTTTTAAATTTTAGATAATTTGACTATATTTAAGAAAACTTTTGCTCGATTTTCATAAATATTTTTTAATTTGATTTTTGATTATTTCTTTAATCATTTGGGTTTTTTCTCTTAGCAGTTTTTGTTTTAAATATTTTTAAAATGTTTTATGTTTATCAAATGTACTCTTTATACATACATACACATACACACACACAGATATAAATATATATATATATATATATATATATATATATATATATATATATATATATATATATATATATATATATATATATATATATATATAATTTCAATGTGTTGAAAATGCTCATAAGCATTTTATTTAACCTACTTATTAAAGTTATTCATTGTATTACATTAGAACTCACGAAGTTGAAAGTTAATTTTACTAATACAATTTGCATAGATTTCTTAAATCGTATAATTTGTATATTGTAACAAAAAAGGAGAGCTTTCATTTTAAGCGTGATTTATGTCATGTGAAGATTTATTATTGTCACAAATCTTATCAAAGTCTTAACCTTTATTCTTTATACAATTTCTATTAAACGAAAATTTTCTCTGTTATATGTATTTACGAAACTGTGAAATTAGCATATTTTTCTGTAACGGTTAACTCAAATCTGTCATTTACAATTTACCTACAGATATGATGATTGTAGGTTTCAAGTTATGGGAAATATATATATATATATATATATATATATATATATATATATATATATATATATATATATATATGTTATTAAGCATATATGGATATATATATATATATATATATATATATATATATATAAGACTTTACACCAAGTTATTCTTTTGATGTTTTTGAGTCCTTACAAAAAAAAATTTTGCGCTTGCTTTCAAACTATTTATCATCAAGTAATTTTTTTTTTATGATGTTTATCATTAAGAATCTTGTCTCTTTATCAAACTATCCATAGGATGCGAATACAATTGTTATTTATGAGGTTTTTTTTTTTTTTTTTCTTCTTTTCATTTTAAAATTTTAATAGATTGAAATAATATTTATACTAATAGGATTAATCGAAAAAGAATTAAAAAGTGTGAATTGAAGCTAAAAAATTGACAACTATTCGAACTGGCTTCAGTTTATACAAAAATACCTAGAAAAAATTCGTTGAGCTTTAATTTATTTAAACTCATGAATTAATTATGACGCATCGATTACTCTCAATCACAGTCATGGGAATAAATTTTAAAATATTAAGTGGTGGAGTGAAACCATCAAAGAAAGAGGAATTCTTGATTCACTAATACCATATCAAATGAAATTTGAGAACTTAATTGATTTAGCAAGAAATTATCTAATTCCCTTATAGCTTAAAATATACTTCATTGAAAATAATAAAAAAATTAATTCTGTTCGCGCTTACCACATTTATTTTATTTAATATACGTATAAATTTCTTCATAAAGTGATATTTTCAAGAAACTTTAATGCGTCAGAACAAAGATCACTGATTTATTCACTTCAGATGTCTTTGGCTTATACAATCGAAAGAATATTAAGATCTAGATTACTAATATCTTATATTTTAGTATTTTCCTACTTCCTTATATGATTCATCTACACATTTCGGTGAAACATTAAGTAAAATAAATCAGAAGAAAAAATCACTCTAATCACTCATTCCATCAGTCAAGTGATCACATTTCTTCAGATCATTCCAAATTTCTATAATATTTCACGATTCCGTGATTGGTGAGCTTAGGAACACAGTTAAGCTCAGTATTAAATGAACTTCCTAATTCATCTGTTTTTTACTTCACTGCTAGATCTCAAAAAAATTTCAATTTTTTGATCATATTCTTTCTTTTTTGCCTTTTGGAGCATTTTACGAAATTAAATGCTGCCATTCAGAAACCTAAATATGAAATCATAACCATTTATCTTTAGCAAACTCAGAAATAAAGAAATATTTTTAACTAATATATGTTTGAAATGGAATTAAGTTGCCAAATGAAAGAAATATTTAAAGTAAAGTATCTTATGAAGGAAAAGTTCAAAGTATATTGTCTTATATGAAGAAGTGTTCATCAACATATTATGTTTCAATAACAAGTTCTTTTTAAATAATAATTTCCATTTTAATTGATATTTTGTTTTAATTCATAGTTTGAACATATCTATTTAATTTAATAATATTTATGAAAAAGGAATAAATTTCAAACGTATTAATCTTCAAACAGATCTTGAAAGAAAATTTTGGACTCAAGACCGCATAACTCTCTCGGCTTCCCTATAGTTATATATTATAAAAATTGAGAATAAGGAAAGCGTGGATACTGTAAAAGTATCATAAATGGAGGAGAAATCCCTCCTTCAAAAGGCCTCTCCTACTTGCTCTCCTGCATGAAGAAGATCGTCCCGAAAATCATGTTTTTCAATCAGAGGATAATTAAATGTTTTCTGGAATTTATCTGACAGAGTCAAAAATTCTTCCCCACAAAATCACCCTTAAATATTCCCTCCGTTACAGGTTTTAGTGCCTAGGGGTAAGTATGTCTAGACCCTCCCATAGCAACATGTAAAATTCCTTCACTTTTAATTCTCATGCATCGACAACAAACTTCGGATAAAAAATAGAATTTTTAAACATTTTTATTTTTAATATTTAAGAAAAGAATTTCAGAAAAGTAGATGAAGTTTTTTAAATTTAAATTAATTGCACTTAGTTTAATTAATTAAATTATTTAATTTTTTTAAATTTAAATAATTTTTAAATTTAAATTAATTGTACATTAAAATAACTTTTATTTAGGCCATACAGCAATTTTTTTTTTATTCCTACTAAACTTTCATATTGAAAAGAAAGAGAAAAAAAACCAGTAACCATTCATTGCCTATTGGTAAGCTCAAAAGTC
Organism: Nephila pilipes; assembly: GCA_019974015.1. NCBI lineage: Eukaryota > Metazoa > Arthropoda > Arachnida > Araneae > Nephilidae > Nephila > Nephila pilipes. The sequence continues at coordinate 260,061 of BMAW01101509.1, read as the reverse complement.
GTTTGACATTTTGATCTTACTTTCTATAATTATCATTTATCTTACTGGAATGTTTTTCTTGTTTGATAGTGGCTGAAATTCAAATTCCGCATGACCTAGTCCCTGCTTAATAATGACCATTCTGACCTGAAATTCATAAACCAACTTAGTAAAAATAAAAGTCTCGAAAATGAAATTTTAATTTCGCATGTAAAAAACTGGTTGTCGGTGTATGGAACACAGATAAAAAGAACTGAATTGGAAGATATTAATTAAGGTTGTTTAAACTGTAAAATGTCAAAAAATGATTCAGAAAATTCTAAGAAAATTTAATAATATTTTCAACACAGTGAAAAAGGAATTAACATTGCGAAAATAATATAAATGAAATTAAATGTTTGGATTTTTTTTTTTTTTTTATTTTGAAAAATGATGTGTAAATCCTCATTTTTGTTTTCGTTTTGTTTAAATTTCACTGAAGTAAGAATGTATGTGTATCGAATACTCTTCAGAAAGAAAATAATTCGAGATAAAAACCAACGTTTTTAAAAACAACGTTTTTATATGGTGGCAAAGTTTATTACGGAAAATTATTGAAATGTTAGTTAAAACTGTTAGTTATTTTTAACTTTAAAATTTACTTAAAAAGAGACATTTGTAAGTTTATTAAAAAATTACAATACTCATAAAATCAAAACATGCATTTGAAAGTTTGTAAGTCATTCTATTAAAAAAAAAATAGGAACCAGAATTCAGAAAAAAATATTGTGATAAGATACGGCGCCAAATATTGGAATCTTTCTTTCTTGCGAATGATTACTGACTAAAAGTCAGCAACCCTTACTATCTCCCCTTTGTGAGTTTTACGATACCTCATGTGGCGTATGGGGAGTTCCCGATGTTCCCAGAGGGGGAAAGAAATTTTTTCCTCAATCCTAAAAGCGCCGAGGGGAAAGAATATTTTGACTTATTAAAATTATTGAAAAATTAGTTAAAACTTGTCCCAAATGTCTAAATAATGCATTGTTAGGCGAGTACGAACGATTCCCAAAATTTCAAAGCTCTAGCTTGATGGGAAGTTGGTTAAATTAACGATCGAAAATTTGATGATACACACACACCAAGTGAAATTCAGAAAAACGTTGTAAAAAAGATTCTCTTTTAAATTTATCTGTTTTCTTTTTAAAATTGCCTACGAGTATTTCTTTAAATAAAGTATTTCTATGGAAGACGAAGTTGGTCCACCGTGACTAAAATCTATTACAAAAAGCTTTCTCAAATATCCCTTTTGGGAAAGTTTCGTTAAACAATAGCAATCAGTTCGCAACTATTTAGCATCCATTTAACATACCTTCAAAGAATCACGAGATCCGGAGGAATTTTTACATTATAGTTGTCTATTCGGTGATATTAATTGATGTTTTGATCTTTTAAAAAATATCTGTGCATTTTTCAAACACGAAAACCTGTCTTTAATCGAAGATGGTTTCTTACTTAACTCTTCAAGGTTGTATAAGGTGAATAGAAGATTTATGAATATTTAATCAAGCTTACACTTCCTTTACCTCAGGATATGTAATACTTACTTACATAGAGCTCTCATAAATGAGATGTAATGATAAATTTTTTTGCAAAGAATTCTTATTCATTATCAATGTATGTATCGTGCGATTAATACATCGATCGAATAAAATCAAGGTTAAATGGATTTTTTTGCATTCCTCTGTGTATTTCTATCACGTAATAAACACAATCATTATAAAAAAGAAATTAGAAACACTTAAATACGTTTTGCATGTGTTTTGTTATAGATAGAAAAAAAATATTTGAAAAAATTCATATTAATATTGTCGACTGAACAATTGAGGAAAAACTAGAAGTGATTCATAAATGTAATTTTAAAAGTATTTTAATCTCATTGTTAACAAAAATAATTTTTTTAAAAAAATTTTAAGCACAAACCCTTTTTTCGAGCTTTTCTAACTTTATACAAGTTTTATGAAAAACTCAACTGCATAAAACAGAATTTTGCTGTCTATAATATATATATATATATATATA
>BMAW01101509.1:242633-257921 GCA_019974015.1 Nephila pilipes | reverse complement strand
ATTATAGACAGCATTATATATATAAAGAGAGGTATTACTGATACATTATATATATAAAGAGAGGCAGGGATTTGTGCGTACCTGCAAAAGCTATATTACTTTGTGTTTTCAATATGATTTTATAATTGCATTTTGTGTTAACCAGGTGATTATATAGTAATTTGTTGAATGGTAGGGTGGATCTAAAGAACATGTTAGCCACGCCTGTCTGTCCTAAGTCAAACATAACAATTTGAATTACTAATACAATATTTTGATTTTCCTTTTTCAAAGTCTTAATTTTTATGACTTAGTTATAGCTTCTTTATACAATAAAGGTAGTTTACGTTTTTTTCTTTATGTTTTTAGTTTCAATTACACACACACACACACATATATATATATACATAAACAATTACTTAAAATCACATTACCGCATTTACGCTTTTTACATGATGAAAATAGCTTCACTTTTGCAAAAAAACATTTTATAATTTAAACATTTTATTCCTATTTACATGTACTCAGTTCTATAAATCATGATAGTTATTATATATATTGATATATATACAAGTAAATAAGTTTTAATAAAACTTAAGAAAAATCTAAAATATTTGAGATGCTGAGATTTTTTTTAATTTGAAAATATTCGCTGTTATTGGAAAAGAATATTCTTAATTACATTTAATGTTTAAGTTCATATTGACGGTGTTTAGCCTTTTGTTTTGATGTTTACAAAATTATTAAATGTTTTAAGGAAAAGAGAAAAAAATTGAAATTTCTCCAAATAAAAAACAGATATATTTGAAAATTATCTTATTAAATCTTAAGTCTTGATCCTTATCTCTAAAATTACAATAAACTGATAATAATTACACATCTATAAGTTGAGAATAGATTGTACAAAAATAGTGATAAACGACGAATAATAGTTCTTTAATTTAGTAAAGTAGTTTTAAGAAATAAAAAAATATGAATATGGTTGAAAGTAACTTTAAAGCACATCAGCTGGATACTTATCAAACACTAAAATGGAAAGAAATAGCAATAAATAAAATTTTTAGATACGTGAAAGGAAGCACAAAGTCATTCACTGTCATTATTTATTCTAACATCTAGCATTAAAAGGTCTTTGACTCTCAATTTAGCTAAATATTTCTGTGAGAGGCCTTGGGTATAGTATCAGTACATTAGGCTGCTTTATGTATAATTATATAATTCCAACCTTTTTCTAGGCCTCAAAATTCAAGGACGCCCAAGGGGCCTTCCTGTGGCTGTCTAAACCTTACCCAGGTACTGATATATCATATGAGTAAAAAAGTTATTTCTATAGCATTTTGCGCTCAATCATCGTCCAGATCATGACCTCATGGAGATCATAGGTACGATAATGAAAAAGAACGAAGTTTATCTCTATAGTGACCCCTAGACAATTCAAATAAAACTGTCTTGCTTCGCTGTGTTTTGCGAAGTATGCATTTCACTTGCTAGCAATAGAATTTGCAATACAAGCAAGAACTTATCACTATAGTGACCTCTAGACGATATTTAAATATAACTATCTTGTTACGATGTCACTTGCTAGTAATAGAATTTGCAATGCAAGCAAGGACATAACATAATTTATGCACATGAAATCACAATTAACTCGAATTTTATTAGTTCACATTATAAAGTACGTGTTTTTGTAAGCAATTGTAATAATTTAAATATATAATACTTAATATATAGATTAAATAATTCCATTTCTCTTTCAGACACCCAAAGAAATTAAGTTGCACATAGTCAAGTGCTTTTATAATTAGGGCTCCGTTGGTTTAATAAATTCGAGTATTCTTTTAAATAGTTTTAAGAAAAAATGAACTTACAATTTTGATTGATTTTCAATGGGTATTCTTTCAACGGGCAAGCTTAGTTTGCCATTTCTGTTTATTGGAATAGAATTAATTGCACATGATCAAATAAACCAAACACGATTTTATCATCCTTCATTACTTAAGTACACTCTGTAATCTGCTTGATAGCACGTTTTAATTATTAAATATCCGGTGTGTGCAGATGCTTACATTCCCTGGAAGTGAAAATAAATCCTAAGATTACACAACTGAAATGTGAGCTCTAAAGTGTAATAAAGGTTTGTAAGCAAAATTGCTTTTAAATAGTTTTATTTAGAAATGATGTAACGAAAACGGAGTAAATATGGATTGTATGTGCTGCTAATTTTATTATGAAAAACTTGAAAATTTTGCTTACTTAAATCATTTAAATTTGAATAAAATAGCAATTTAAATTAAACTGTTGGTCTAAAACCTAGATGAAATGAATTTACAGCCATTTCCTAAGTACTGATTAAAAATTATACTTAAAAAAACTATTCAAGGTAAGCAATTTAAACCTTGAGTCTATTTAAAGAATTTAATAATAAAACATCAATTCAAAGTATATATATTGGCAGACTATATACTCATAATTTGTTTCAATGTGTCTGACACTTCTGTTAACAGTCTTAAAATCCTGTTTCTTTATAACAATAATTTTGAAAAAAAAAATCTTTATAATATTGATCGACACTTCCGATATAATATCATAAAAGTAAACATTTAAAACTTATTACTTTCACCGAATAAATAATTAAAACAGTTATGACCTAAATTTCGTATATAAAGTTGTGATAACAACCAAATACTAACATCTTACAACGTCAGGAGAAATTCTGACTTATTTGACAAATATTCGTCTAAGTGCCGAGAAACAAGGCTTCTGTAACAATTGCTAGAAACGACCGAAGGCTGATAACAACATCGTGCATTATAATATTACAAACGATAAGACTAGAACTGTAAAGTGCACTTACATTACAACGTTACATATAGCGAAAAGTAATGGTCTTTATAAACTAAAGCGGCTGTAAAGCTGTTAAATGAAAACCATCTTCAAAAAATACTTTGCTTTTAAAACCGATAAACTTTTTTATAAATATGGAAAGTGATCAAATGTGCTGTTATTCTCGCTTGAATAAATGATGCATCTCGGATGTTGTATCAGTGGTGGACCTCTTTGAGGAAAATATAGCCACTCTTAAATCGAAAAGCGTAATTGTTTCTTAACAAAGGGAATCCGAGGAGTTTCTTTCAAATTAGCAGCATGAGTGCACACTGAAAATGCGTGCATTTCCTTGTCTTTCGGAGGTTCAGAACTTTTGCGGCCCCTTCTGTTGAAGAGGAAGCTAATTGCGGACTCAACAGTCGCATTTTTATTGAGAGGGAAAACCACACAGTGTAACAGATCAGCATCAAGGACAATAACAGACCTTTGGTAAGGTCAAGAAAACTCGGACCATCCCACCACTCTGTGTTTCAGCGGTCTTTTTCCACAAACCTTGTTTTCGTGCGTAATGAGTTTCATTATTTTGCGTATACTCCGAAATAATTCTATAGTAATTTTTTTATTATTTTTTTTTTTTTGAAGTAGTACGTTTCACTAGATGGAAGTTTCCCTTTACATTAGCAACTTCACTAATTTGACGTAAATCAGAGGACGATTGAATCTGGATTTTTTTTTTTTTTTTTTTTTTTTGAAAAACACTAGTCTACTCTTTGGTTTTGAAAAATTCCTCTCATTATACGGATATAATTCAGAAATAAATTTAAAAAAAATTTTCTTCTGTTTTTAAGGAACACGCTACATGTTTCATATCTGAAATCGGACTAATGATCAATTATGTGAAATCATTATTTCATTGCCGTAATTGATAGGTATGTATTGCATACCTTAACAAATTGATAAGCAAGCTCACAAATAAGGTTTCTCGATGTGTTTTAGGACTGCAATTCTTTTTAACATAATGGTGATACATAATGTAATGAAATAATATAATTCTATGTCATTTTACGCGAAAATGTTTGATTTTATAGAATTTTATGGAGGTTCTTAAACACGCGCTTTGTTTTGCAGCAATGTTAATTATATTTACAAGAATTTAAAATAATTGTTATTTAAATTTTCGCTTTTTTGACTTGTTTAAAGCTTAATAACACTGCTTTAATGAACCTTATTAATAGAAATGTTTTAAAAGATTTTTGTAGAAAGTTGTAAGGGATATTACAATAATATAATGGTATGAATGCTAAAAAAAATAAGGAATGCGAGATCTAGCGTGACTAAAAAAATTAGTTCAAAATCGTGTTTTACTCGAGTTTGCTGACAGCTAAAACTTAGTAATTTTAAAATGACCTCTCACTGATTTATTGAATTTCTTAATTTTATCTAATGAATATTAGTAGACAAAGCACGTAAAAAATATTTAACTTTCAAATAATACAAATATAAAAATACTTACATCAGGGTCAAACAGCATTTTTAAGCCATTAAGTGTTTAACACTCCAGGCAAATCGGTGTACAAGCTTTTTCACTCGATTATGAAACTGCAGTATGGTTATTTCTCACCAAAGACAATTTTATGAATGTGCTTTCTTTATGATTCTTAAGCAAAATGACGTGAATGTATTTAAAATAGTCATAAAATGAATCTTTGAAGTTATTAGAAAAGAAGAAAACGTGAGAACTGTTACAAAATAGCAAGACTGTGCAATCGTCTTCGACACACTAAGCATAAAATAACGCTTTTTTTTTATGCCTGGAGCATCGACATAAATACATGCAAATAATAAGAATCTGTATTAATATTGCGCCTTGTTTAAACCTTGACGCTATCGTAAATTTTAATTATTATAAGTCTTTCTAATACGCGTTACTTCTATTTTATCGAGATGTATACAGTGCTCGCGAGGTATTAAGACTTCAGTCATTGTTTCTTGTGGTTTTTTTTAAAGCAAACATTAATAAGTCAAGGCAAAAAAAAAAAAAAAAAAAAAATTGAAAATTAGTGAATATTTTATATGCTATTATTTTATTAAATAAAAGAATAAAATAGGAGATCATGAGAGAACTAAAACTTATATGATTTGTGTATAAAATCGCTATTTCCAAGGCTTCTGTCTTCAAATATGAATTTTGACTTCACTCAGTTATGACTTACAAACTTTTTGTAACACTCTAAAATCTTTATATAAAAAAAAATTACTCAAAATATTTTCAAATTATCTTCATAAACGATTTACTCCTTCAGTTACTTTCTTAGAAATGTTTTCAATGAAATCGAACTTTGCTAATAACACGTCTGAACTACGTTTTATTGCGTTATACAAGATAAGACATTATCTGTGAGATTTGCAGTTTGTTTCGGCACCTGGAGCAAGTTTTCCTCCAAATCCAGCAATGTTTGTGTCTTAATTCGAGCAATGTGTCGTAAAGGAAAACCCTTGTCTAATTAACACGCGAGTCGCGTCAATAACAAGTTTCTTTTTTTCATCACCTGAGAATGATTGAGGTGGAAATAGAATACTGTGAAAGAGGAGCCTATGAATTAATCAAGAATTAAATGATTTCTGCTAGAAACTTTCAAAACATTCACCCAAAAGACTTCGTTTCATTTTCCGTTCTAATTTTGTAAGGAAATATTCTTTCAAATTTAGTAAAATATTTGATTTAATTATTTTTTTCATGAAAGAAAAAAAAAATACAGTTTTTAGTTAATCAAGTAAAGAAAAATTAAGGATACTTCATTTAAATTTGAAAATTTTATTTGAGGCAAGAATTCGTCATTAAAAGCAGTTAAAATCTGATTTTTTTAAAAAATTTTTTGCCTATTTGAAAAACAATTTAGCTTAAGCAAAATGATAGAAATATTCGAATTTAGTGACTTTTTTTGTAGTAATTACCAAATAAATACTAATAATTCTGAGAAGGATTTCAAAGTAATATTTAATATATTTGTCTCTCTAGAGTTTTACCTTAAAAAGTAATTTAAGTGCAACTTAAATTTTTTATTCTAGCATGCAAAAGCTTGATTACGCCTTTATGGGCATTTTTTAACACACAATTTACAGAAATGGGCTCAAAAAGTCTTTCAATCTTATATATGAGTTTTTAAAATAATGAAATAAAAAAAGAAACACAATGTAAGGTATCAGTGAATTATTTATTGCACTTTAATGTATCAGTAAATGTATATTAAAGGAAAGAATTATCAAAACTTTAAAAAAAAAATCTAAAATAAAGAATTTCTTAACTATTCATCAATATAATTTTCAACCATTATTTTTGATTATTTTTAAAACTGCTGAACAATATATAGGTTGATACTTTTTTTCATTCAGCAATAAAGTATAATATTTGTTTAAAAAGAAAATTCAACTTTTTCAAAATAAAAATTCTACAGGTGAGCATTTTCATCAAAAATACACACAGAAAAAATATGCGTATTTACATGTAGCTTTAAGAAATTCTCCATTTTTCCTTACATTAACCTACGTGTAATTACGAATGTGATTTACGTAACGTGTTGAATTTTGAAGGAAATAACTGTATTTTTCTTTCTTTTTTTTCTCTCTCTCATTCTGAAATTAGTGTAGCGAGAGATTATCGAAAATTTAAATGGCGAGCGATTAAATATGGGAGACATCGCAAAAAACTCCTCGTGTCGATACACGAGACACGAGGAGAATCATGTGGATTAATTTTACGGAATCGCAATATTCCTTTCTTGCAACAATGGTTGACAATAAAAACAAACAAATTAGCTCAACTCAGTTTACGGGGACAATAGACAATTGCTCCGTGCACTTAAAGGTAGTGCCTTAATTCAGTGATGAACGTCATATTATTTTTAACAACACATTAAAACCATTATCTGAGATTTTACATTGAAAGATCGTACGTGCTTTTTGAGGATAGCAACAAAAGCCTAAATACGTGCTCAATACATAACAAATGGGTTGGATGTATGATATTTTTTCCAAGTTATGTAATTACGTGAATTATAGGGAAGATATGGATTTCCACCGAATATCTGTGAAGACTGATGCTCAAGACCTTAAAAATACTCCGAATTACGTCACGAGATACGTTTTACGAGATGTATTTTCAATTCAAATATACAGATCAAAACTTTTTTCTCCAGGAATCGTTAATGAAGAGATGAATTATCAACCTTGAGAGATAAGAATCTAAAAAAAGGGATTCCCCCTGAAAAGGATGTCAATTTTCTAAGATTTTTTTTTAGAAATAATTCGCTTCAGGTATTGTTACATTGATTAAACGAACAAAAATATGAAAACACACTGGTTGAGCACTGGAGAAATTTGGATCTGTTTGAGAGAGATTTAAAAAAATGATGTCATACGTAAATTTTGACTTTCATAAGAATTTTACCGAAGAAAAATTTGTGAATTATCCATTTGATTTTTAAAAGGATAATTCACCATTAAGTGTTGCTTATATTTTTAAATGAATTTAATGGACAAGCATTTTTATCTGTATTCATTAACAATTCTTTCACAATAACCAAAATTATGAGGTCCATCTCTAATATTGCTCGTCCCTCGTATTGTTTCTATGTGCGAAATTCAAAAAACAATCAATCAATCCACAATAATAAAAAATGTAAATATAAATGGAGGGTTTAATCCTAATAATTTCTTATTAAATTTCAGTTATCATTACGAAAGAGTTATAATTTTAAAATAAGTACTAAAGAAACATATTCAGGATTTTAAAACTTTCATTTTATAAATTAATTTTGTATTTGTTTTAAGTTGAATATTTTCCTGCCGGATATTATTGTTACTGAATGATGCCACACACATACACACACAAGCCTTTGAAATACTGTTAAAGAACTAACCAATCTATATTTCAATATATTTTAAAATTATTTTGAGCCTTTTTCTCAATAATTGCTAAAAGTAATGTTAAATTAAGTTTTAAAATATGAAAACTTAATTTTAAACTAAGTTTTATAATCAGCGTCCTACACAAATAACCATCTACATCATAAGGTGTTTATTGTTTGTTTTGTGCTTTAAAGGAGCGACATTCCAGATAAGATCAGAATTAAATCCTAGTGCCTACATCAGAGCAATAATTTTAATTTATTTAAGTTTTTTTAAGTATGTTTTCATATTATGTGTACATAATTAAAATATTCGAATAACTAATTCTATTTACCTGCCATAATTTCAAAATAAGAGCTGGTTTTTGAATAAATAAATACTTATTTTTCTTTATAGATATTACGACATGGTTCAACTGAACAATTTTGGTAAAACTAATTTTTAGTAATAAAAACATGCATGAAATGTTAAATCATAAATAAACAACTTTGTTTCATTTTTCATAAAATAGTATTTATTTTTTTAAAAAAAATAATAGAATATGTATTGTTTTTATCTTATGGAAACAGGAGCTTGTTTTTTACTGACATACAATATTTGAATCGAAGCTTGGCAGAAACTTCAAGCCAATGTTGTTCGATATTTGTTAAAATTTTAGGACAGATTTCAATATTTTTTTGAAATTTTAATCAGGAAATTTCTTTATGGTGTCACAAAGTTCGAAACCCACAATTAAAAAACTACTGCAAATAATCGCTCACGTTATAAATTTGGACAATTTTGAAAGATTTGAATGTTGTCTCGGACTTACACATATCGAATTTTCACTCATTAAAATTTCTATGTATCGAATTTTTAAAAACTCTTAAGCTCATTAGATAAAAAAAATGTTTCCAGAAAGAAAAAAAAAACCTACTCACGGACACATTTTTGAACCGGAAATTGAGACTTAATTTTAGGAAGTGGTGATATACAAAGCAAAGCGACTGATTAATTTTTGAAGATTCAATAGAAACTTTTTACGAAAATGTAAATGAATACAAAAAGAATTACAATATATTTCCGTTCTATATATTCTATTATAATATATAGTACATGAATTGGTTTCTAATGGTTTGGTCAAAAGAAATGAGCAATAATAAACCGTTTGATAAAGTAAAGTATACAAGAAAAATAAACCAATCAGGGAGCTTCTCTGGACAATTTGTTTTATCAGTACTTATACAAAAAGCAAACTTGCTATATATCAAAAGGTCAACATTTCGAATTTTTCATTTTAACTTATGGTTTTTTTCCCCCTTTACAAAGATCTGTGGGAGTATTCATGAAATGGGTGTATTCGAAAGGGAGAAAACATCCCTTTACTTTCCGAATACTTTTCTTCGGGTGACTTTTGAAAAGTTATTTTTAGTAAATGGTAGAAATTGTTTCCCTCAGTCTTTTGAAAACCCTTCTAGAAAACTGACCTTTGATCTCCCTTACAATAGGGATAACAATAGACCATGGGGTTATTCTGGTCAACTTGGTCGAAAAGAATCTCTTGACTTAAACAGAGTGCAAAACCTAAACATTAAACTCAGACGGGTTTGCCAAACAATACAACTAGATTAAAGGGTTTGATTCCAACAGCAGAGTAGCTAGCTAATATTTTATATTTTTTGATCGTATATAAAATCAAATTGTATCTAAGAATATCGAATAAATTGTAAAAATTTCGCTAAAATACAATCAAGAAATCAAAACATGTTGACGAAAAACATTCAGCATTAGATATCATGAATGGATCTACAGACTTCATTATTTTACTGTTTGATTACTGAATACATGTGATATTTTTCTATATTTTTATTCAGCTTAATGAAATGCCCATGATCGATACGTTAACTAAATATGCTTAAAAAGTTTTTAAAAGTATTTTATTTTTGCTCTTTTTAATTTCTACAGCGCATATCAAATCGAAATGCAAAGATTTTGAATCTTAGCTTTTTTTTATCAAGAATTAATTGATAAATGCTTATTTTAGAATAGATTTACAACTTGTTCATTAGACAAACTATCTAGCATAAACTTTTCTGAACTGATTTCATACTAGTCATTTTTATGTTTTAAACTATTTCATCAACTTTAGGATCAACGACTCACTCATTACTGAATAGGTTTTAGAAATGTGAGTGGTGCAACAACACTAAATTTTTTACGTTACCTGAGAAAATGTCTTTTAAGTAGACTCGTCGACCAAGAGAATGTGATACTCCTAGTCATATAATACAAACAAGTTAACGAACTTACTAAAAGGAAACTGTTGGACAGGTAACGGAAAACAAACACAAATGAATAATAAATTGAATGAGAAAACCTCTCTGACTTTTCGTACTCAAAACCCTTTCGCAGATGCCCTGACAGATATTGTAGGAATGCTCGGAATTAATTTCCTCCAAAAAGATGTGTATATTTATTCAAGGACGTCAAAGAAGTGCCCTACTTGATGTGTTGCAACCAGAATTGATCTCGTCAAACTACTCTCGCCAGATAGCGGGTTGCTTACAGCACGGTTCTTTCTACTATCAATGGGCATGTCATGCGCACGTTTCATTTCACTCCGCTTTTACTTTTGAAACATAAGAACCACGATGAAGCAAGTTTCATTTTCGCACCTCGGAATGGTATACGAGTGAAAAAGGGGACATACCAATTGGTATCGTTAAATATCTTTCGTTGGTTTTGTGGCGACTGATTGAGAGTTTTTCCTCAATCAGATTACCGCACTTGGAGATTATTTTGTTTGTATGAGTTAAGAAAGAATATCTAAGTTTACCATAAACCAATATCGTGACGAGTTGAAATTAAAGTTAGAATAGAAAATTGTTGTTTATGTTCAACGTAAATTTTGATATGGAGCAAACTTCTTAAACCTAGGTAAGATACAATCAAGTGGTTTATGAATAAAAATGTTTTAATTTATTTTATGACTATTATTTATGTCAGTTCAAAAATAAAATATAACATTCCAATAACGCTATCAATTGAAATTATCTGTAAAAATGTTAAAATGTTATTAAGAACGTATAAAAGTTTCATTTCCCGATAGAATAAGGTTACTTATAATAAAATTGTGTTTATCATTTTTAGTAAAAAAAAGCATCACCTGTTTTTGATATATTATTTTAACAAACAAAAATCAATATGTGAAACTCTTGAGAAATATTTTTTGCAAGTGCGCATTATGAGCATTTAGCAAAAATCTTAATTCATAAAATAATAAAAAAAATTACCGGAGAAAACATAAAGAAATTTCTTTTATTTTTGATTGAAATTTTTTAAACGCATACAGAAAATGCCGAAACATGTACCGCCTTTCCAAGGAATAAATTTTATTATTCTCAATCTCAAACAGTATATATTTCTCCTAAGCTCATTAAGTATTTTATTGAATTCACTAACTGCATGAAAAGTTAACAAAACATTATCTAAATGATATAAAGATATAATTATGTTTTGTATCGATAGCATAATTATATTTATTTTGAGAAATAGGTTACTCTACTATAAAATCTATTTAAAAAATATGTCATAACTAAACTAAATGATATGTACACAAAAGGATCTTCAAGCTGCTTAAAACGAAAATGCTCAAATACAATGACCCGGAAGATATGTAAATATTGCAGAATCGTTCATTTAAATAAAGTTTCGTCGGTATCTCATAAAACCATAAAGTTAAGTATAACTTGTAGATTTAAACTGCGAGCGAAACAATGAAGACAGATTCTGTGATATACATCTCTCGTATTAAAAAAAAATAAAACAGTGATTACATCTTTTTAAAATACACGTGTAAGTCTTATCGAACATTTGCAAGATTATATCACAAATTCTATTTGAAGGCATATTATCATATTTTCTTAAAAGATGATTAAAAAAAATAGCTGATGATGTTTTAAATGTTTATTCAATACCGGAACTTCTTATTATTCTATATACAAAAGAATTCAATGTACTCAAAACGCTGGTGAATTATCGATAAAAAAAAAAAGTTGCATACATGATCATCAGCGGTATTATTTAAAAACAAAATTTTACTACTTTCAGGATAATTAATCGTGATATGGGTATTTAACAGTTTGCGTTCTCTTAAATGAATTAAGGAAATATCCATAAGTTTGTTTCCTTTATGTTGAGGTTCGTATAGAAAATTATATACAATATTTTATTTAAAAATATCAGAAAATGCATTAGACATTTTAGAATAAAAATTTTGCTAAATTTATCATATAAAAGCGTAAAAAATTCCTCATATATAATATTCATACTAAATATCATTACGTAAATTTATATGTGGTTATTTAAAAATACATAAATTGTAAAAACTTACATGTTGCATGAAGAATCGGATAATGTCATTGAAAAATATGAATAGGCCCGTTCCCAAAGTGAACGCAATAACTCCAAAAAATCCAAGAATTGTTAAGATGTATCTGCCTTTTGTGGCCGTAAGTTTCATTTTGAAATATAAATATTTTTTTCAATTTACTTTAAATTATTATAAATAAAACTCGAAGTAAATATCGGCTAAAAATATAACGATGGATAGATGAATAAGTCCTTGAAATCGTAAAATTAGTCTGAGCAGAGTCTATATCTATAGTCAGGCTGTAAGCATATAGGTACGTTTGGAAATGACACTGATCTTTAGAAAGGCCAATTTGGAAAAACGCAACCATATTTTATTTTGCGCGCTTCAATTATACAGCGCCATCTATGTGACGTTTCTATGACGTAGAAATAGTAGGAGGAGCTAGGATGAGTCTGCTTGTGGCGAGGTTAACAGGCGGTTACAACTCAGGTAAATAAAATAGGAAGCAAAAAACCAAAAAGGAAGGGAAAAAAAAAAAAGATTTTCAACTTACAAGTTCACTTTCCTTGTTGCCTAATGTCAAGTAAAATTTCTCCCCAAACGATTTTTTTTTTCTTCTTCCCCCAATGTTTATTTGACGTAAAAGCAATTCAAGAAACCCCAAATGTTCGTGTCCTTAGAAATAATCTGCAATCAATTTCTTCTCATTCATCATTCAAAACATGTAATGAAAATGGTTGATTCTATAAGTTCCCATTGTTTAAAAATATATTTGGCGTAGTTGTCTTCAAATTATTTAACAATAATCCCTTTTAGGAAATATTTTAGATATGTCTTCTAAGGTTTAACAGAAATAATACTTAGCACCAGAAAATATCCATGATTTTTCAGTACACTGTTTAACTCAGTATTTATCAATTTTTCCATACTTTGAACAATAATTTCTTACATGAATTTGGTGGTATTACAGGTCTTTACATTTCAGCTTTGAATATATCATAATTGATGCTCACATTCCTTTAAAAAAAAACGGTTAAAAGAGAGAGAAACGCTAGAACTCGTGTCTGTTACACACTGAAATCTTTTACTTCGTTCAAATCATTCAAATCCTGTAATGAAATGTGTTGATGCAATAAGTTTCCCTTATTTAATAACAAAGACAACATATTTTCTGGCAAAATATTTTACAATGTTACTTGATAAAAATCTTATTAGAAAATATATTTAACAAATATGATATTACTTGTTATGCGTTGAATTCATCCGTTACTGTAAACAGTGTGAAAAACCATAATATTGTAGTAAACTTTCGAAACAATAATTCATAAATGACTCATTTTCTTATACGTGGAAAATTATAATTATTAAAAAAGTTATAGGTTTTCAAGATTTTGTATCAAAAATGAGAGAGATTTTCAAAAATCGCAATTCCTTTGGCATTGTTGATTTTGTGATGAATGTTTCAAGCCTTAAATACAACTTTTCAAACAAAATGAAACAAGCAAACAGCATTTTTTGAAAATCTGGTTTAAAGTAATTTTATTAGATTGAAATAAATATATTCGTAAATTTTTCTTGATTAAAAAATTACTTATTCATCATCCAATTGGTATTAAAATAACATGAATAAATAATCCATAGTTTCGTGAGTGCAGTTAAATGTTACCATATTATTTCATTCCAGTTTGATAATAGGTCTAATTGTTTTTCGGATTTTTTAAATAATATTGACCATTTCTGATAGAAAATGAAAAATATAATAGAATAATTTTCAGTTACTTCATGAGAAACTTATACGGTAACGATAATAGTACAATCCAATTTTAAAAAAATAATTCAGTATAAACTGGGGAAAAAATTATGACATTACCTTCATTTAATATAGAAGCACATCCTAAAAACGCATTACCGATGAAAAACGTTTCTTCTACACATTATTCGAAATACTTCAAAAATGAGATACAGATAATTATTTAAATTATCTAATAATCGTTTTTCCGAACTGAGAACAAAAGGAAGCTATAAACTTTTGATGTTTTTTTTTATCAGAGACATATCAAATCGAATATCAATTTGATATTTTTTGGATAAATATCGTTAATCTATCTCTGATTTATATTTTCAAGTATCTACCATAGTCGTTTTACTTCCTTCTAAGTTACAAATGACTTAATTTTATTAGAAATCTCTCGTGTGTTTTAAATACTTAGCTAAACTTAACTTAATATTATTATTTTTAGTTCTGAAGAATTGGAGTTTAATTATAGAGGTGTTAGACAATCTATAAGTGGTTATTTTTGTTCTCAGAGAATATATCTCACAATAAAATTATTTTATACTGTACCTGATAGAGATGTTATAAAGAAACATAAGACTGATTTTAATAAATTACACATTCAGTTTATATATATATATATATATATATATATATATATATATATATATATATTGCTTTTCGTCATGTTATGTTTTTCTTAAATTGCGGTTTTTTAGGTTTCTGTTTTACTTTCTTAAAAATCTACTATATCATTGAGATACAGATTTTGCATACGAAATGAGATTATTTCCTACACTGTGAAGGTAACTCTTTTTTCTTATAAAAACACAAATATTTTGAATATTCCACAATATTTGCATAAAAGCTTTCATAAATATAGATCATAAAATTTGATTTTAAAACAAATTATTAAATTTAGCTCTTGAAATTTAATTAAGTTCAGTGTTCAGAATGTAATGTTTATTTGAGTTCAGCTCATTTTTAAACTTGCAGCAGATTCAGTACAACAAATTGTTAAAATTATAAACGGAGCAGATTTATTACTATTTATTCATTATTAAAATTGCACATACATAATTATGTATATAAATACAATATTTTTACACGAGCAGACAAATATAGAGGTATCTCAAAGTTAAAACAGAATTTGCACTGATTTTAATTTAAAGAAGTGAGAATTACTTAAACTTGGCTTAAAATAAAATCGTTTCTCTTTGTCAACGGTGTCTCAGTTACCTGAATTGAATTTTGCATTCAATTGTATTCAATTCATTTCAATTGCAACAATTTAATTGCGTTCAATTGTTGTTTTTAGTATGTTTCTTTATTTGTTTATTTATTTTTTTGCATCACAACGGAGATTCACTTAATAGTATGAGTGTTGGATCATCTAATAGTCACTGAGATGGAAATAATATATATATCAAAACAGAAAAACACACAT
>BMAW01101509.1:215564-242233 GCA_019974015.1 Nephila pilipes | reverse complement strand
GTGTGTGTGTGTGTGTGTGTGTGTGTGTGTGTGTGTGTGTGTGTGTGCGCGCGCGCGCGTGCGTGCGTGTTATCAAAACTGTCTTCATTTCTATTTTATAAATTCCATTATACAGTCTTACCTCAACAAATATTTTAATGTTCTTTTATTTAGAGAAAAAATTAATTTCTATCCAGAAAGAATTTGCAAAACTATTCATGAAACTTATTATTTTACTATTTTGATTTTAAGAGTATTCATTAATGTGATTGCAAAGAGAGCTAAAGGATTTTAGAATTTAACCGTTAGGCATTTATTTCGTGTTTAAATAATATGAAATGTTTACAATAAATATTCAATGGCAAAATAATAATAATAATAAATAATGCAAAAATCTCAAGAAAGTGTTAATTGCTATGAAATTAAGTACAAACTTAAAATACAAATTAACTCCATAAGTCACGATTAAAATTTGTTACGATCTTTAGAGAATTGAAACGCTTCTTATAAAAAAATGAAGCAGTAACAAAGGATAAGAATTAATCTTATTTACAATAATTTCAACGTGATTTTATTCGAAATTTAGATTCAAATATTTATATGAATACTTGCCAACTATAGTGACATAAACAGTTATAATAATCAGATAAAGAGCAAAATAAAATAATACCTTTCAATACAAATAATTTTGCTTTGAATATTATATATATAAGAAATGCGATTCCTTGATATAAAATAAGTAAGAATAAAAATAATTATTTGGCAAGCAATATATATTTGCCTTACTTAAAATTAATTAAATTGAGATAAATATTTGATTAAAATGCAAAAGATGAACAATGTATCGTATGCAACATTCCTTTTCCTAATTTCATGTCTTTCTGGTTATCATACTCTAACATTCCATATCATTCTAATAGAAGATGACCTTCAAATTCCATAGCATACAGTATCCATTGAAATTACTGATAATAAACAAATATTTTCTTCCGGCAAGCAAATTCGCTCTAGACAGATTGCTCAAAAGATGATAGTAAGCATATATCTATTGCTATATAGGAAGGAATTTTTTAAAGATTGATTTCCAGTTTCTAACATACAATCAGTAAGGAACTATCATGATACGATAACATCCATTAAGGCAGACAGAAATTCTTTTAGTAAACTGTCCCTGATCTTTTTAGCACCATGAAGCATATTCGTTAAGGCTATATTTGCCTTATGTTAAAAATTAGTATCAAACACAAAGAAATTTTTCTGGTAGAAGAATGTACTTGTATAAATATATTATTGTAAAATCGAGTGATTATAACGTATACACTAGCTTACCATGTTGTTTAAAAATATAGAAACATTCAATGCGAAATTACAAATCAATGGAAAATTGTATATTTTTTAATAGTTTCTACCTTTTTAGTGAATATGGTAATTTTTTTATCCGTTTGACAACAAAGTATTGAAAATAGTATACATTTTGTGCAAGAAAAGTGTATTTATTAAAACAGGAATGAATAGTTTAAAAAATATATTACAACTTACTCAGCTATTGAGACGAAATACTTGTTTGAAATTAATATTGTTGTATTTTTCTGTCTTAAATATTTTGTGTTCTATTCTTTACTATATTTAAGACTGAAACAGTCTTCAGACAAAGCAGTATTTTATTCAATCTGATCTTTATTTCTTGAAGTAAGACGATTTAATATATAATGAAACAATTATACTAACCTGCGGGTTAGCTCGTGATAGCGTATGGACCAGTATGTTCCGCAGATTGGGGACTCTTGCTTCGGTGCAGAACAATTATTTATCTCTTTAAACCTGGCTCATAAAGGACAAAAATAAATTTTTCTCTTTCCCACTTACATTTATATTTATTTTCAGTAAATTGGAGTACTTTTACTATTGTGTTCTTTATATCTAGAATTAGAACAGTACAATGTATAATTAAATAAATATACTAAACTGCGACCTAGTCCATGTGTACAACCTAGTCCATAGTGTTTGATTTTTTCCAAATTTAAACAGCATTATTGCAGAATTATCCAAGCATTGTAGAACTACGTAGTACTGAAAATAATCCGGTTTATAAAAGAGAAATATTTTCTCTTATCAGCTTAATTGTTTCATTTATTTTAAAGCAACAGCTGACCAATAAAATTAATTTTTACAAATTTTTTGTTTAATGAATGGAAAGTAGATTGAGTAAAGTAAGGGATCATTATATTTCACAATATCAGTCCCTTTCTTAAAAATAACTTTCAGTTACATTTAAAATATTAAATTTTTAAAGTTTTTTATAAATGTTCTTTGTGTATTGGTTTGAAGCTGTGCATTAAAATGATTTATTTTATACGTATATATACTTTAATCAAATAGAACTGTGCATGGATTTCAGATTCAGAATATATTTTATGAAGAAAAAGAACTAATTTTTCAATGTTATATGATATATTTCACCAATTATTTACATTCAAGGTATTTAAAACAAAACGGGATCTTTTAGGTTTATTGTAAAACTAATACACAAATTCGTTGATCATATCATCTTTCATAACTCATTCAAATTTCAAAGAACTACGATGTAATATAAATCGCTAAGCTCATTTAACGTAACAATGAAACGAAGAAAATATTGTTCTGAAGAAAACGAAGAAATTGTTGTCTGTTGTGACAAGTTCAGAAAAGGACATTTTAAGTATTTACTCTAGTAAAATAAAATAAAAAATGCAAGCATAATTTTGTATAAATACGTAGCCTCACAGGAAAATTAAAAACACGAGTGATTATTTTGGTATAAGACCCCCAAAAAATTTCAAATTTTTATTTAATTTTTCTTACAGTGTAAAAATCAAAAACAGCCATTTATCAAATATTATGGCACAGTAAAACATATTAAAATTTTCCTACATAATACGAGATTTTACATTTTCTTTTTCTCTTCCGATAGCTTAAGAGGGGTTTTTTTTGAGGGGGGGGGGGCCATCAGAGCTCTTATATCAGTAAAGTTTTCTTATACTTTGCTTACTCTGTGATTATTCTCATTCCCTCGATTTGTTTGGAGGAAAGCATACAATGAAAAAATAATAACTGAAATTGAACTTACACTGAGAAAATTAAACACGAATTGCTTACATTTAATGGCAATGACAATTTAAAGGATCAATGGCGCCATATTGAATTCCAAAATCACTCATATCATACTTATTATTGATCAAAATAGTGAAATTCTTTTGCTCATTCTTCCACGAAAAGCAAGGTATATTAACAAAATAAATAAAATCCCAATTTTGACCGATTTTTGACGTTTCGAAGGTACGCTGTCTCTTTAAGGAACATTTATGACTTGTCTTGGCATTTTCACAAACATTCCCTTATCATAAGGTCGACTTGTAGTTTTCAATGAAAAACAATATTTTTATTTACTTACGATATCTTAATCTAAACATTACAAATAAGAAAGTTTCCTAAGAATAACGCAAATAATTAAGAAGAAAAATTCTTTTTCCTTTCCGTTTTAATGAAAGGATTTTCCACTCAATAACATGTTTGGAAACTGTCTGTGAGACGCTAATTTTTGAAAAACAATGCCGCTAAAACCAAACAACAAATTTCGAGCTTTCATTTGAAACGATAAGGAAATTAGAACCAAAAAATCAATAACTGTCATTGTAATACTTTTTATTTACAGCAACGATTTGACTTCAACAAAATGTGACAAAAGAATGAGAAGAAACTGTTAACAATATTTAATTGTTATTCAGTAAATCTTAAAAACAATTTCCATTGTAATTTTTTTCATTTATCAAACACATTTAAGTTATCCTTATCTACAACTGATAATAAATTGATGCAGATATAATCAATGACAAATAAAATACTTCATTCAGATATGTAAAAAAGCAAGTTTTTATATGATTTAATAGCATACTTGCTTTAAAATGTTAAATATATATTACTTTATCTCTAGTATTTGGTACAAAATGAATATTAATGATTTTGATACGATAAGCAGTGATAAATTTCATGAATTATTATTTTCAAAAATGTTAAGTCAATTCATTGTGGCTTTTTAATTGATTACTACACACGAAATATTTATAAGTAATACATTTAAAATGTATCGCTCACATTTTTATATATGAGTCTGCCAATAAATAATAAAGAAAATCTAGCAGTGTGATATCCGTGACGTCATGATTTCAAAATGTGAAGCATTTAACAAAATTATAGTATTTTATTCTTTAACAATAACGATCAATTTGCAATGTCACTTAAGTGAATAAACTCATCTTATAAGCAGACATAGATCACCAAAAATTAAAATAATGTTTTAGTTTTCAGTGTATACTAACCCTATCTTTTAGAGGAAAGTTTATATAGTAATTGAAATAGCAATAAGTGTAGATATACCCGCTTTTTACTTATCTTAGCCTAATTCTGTTTTAAGGCTATGACATTTCATGAGTTTTAGCGCATGACTATGGCATTTCATGGCTTCACAAAAAAAAGAGATCGCACTAAAAGATTTCTTACTTTTGATTAGATGTGCAGGTGTACAAAATCATTAAAATCAATTGTGGACTCAGAACTCGATACTGGCACGCTATAAGATTCTCATTTAGACTCTGAGCACATAATTTGTTCGAAGGCTTAGCATAATATAGGCTTGAATTCTATTCCTCTCAATGGTAAATCCCACAAAATGAAGATCTTAGAAGATGTTTCAGCTTTTCAAGGACTTATATATTTACATGCCTACTAAATTTCTTTTATCTTTCAATTCCTCAGGAGGAAAAAACCCTTTGAGGAATTGAAAGATGTAGTATATTCGGTAAATAAAGGTGTTTGAAGGAATCTACGTCTTTTGTGAATTATCGGATGCAGATTCCTGCACTTACATACGTCTTCTGAATAAAATTATCTTTGTGAATGATAATCCTAAAATATTTTAATAAAAATAGGTAGATAATTTAAGAATTTTTTAAGGTAAATGTATGATTAAAAGACTTGTTTTTTGTGTTTGTATTTACCACTTCAGGTCTCAAAGAGATAAAAGCAAATTTATCTTCTTAGATTTATCTCATTTTTTTTTTAGTTTGGATATTTTGTAAACTAATTTCTCCTCCTTTGAATAGATTACCATTTTAGATAAGATGTTATCCTATAAATAATATTATTTGCTCTCAACACTCTTGTTAAAGAAAGATAATTTTTTCTAAAATTTTTCAACTTTAGTAACATTATCATTTCCTTACAGGTTCATGTTTGAATGGACATTTATAGTTTTAAGATAACTGAGACGCCCTCGCCAATGAAAAATGAGCTTAATTTATTACAACGTTAAATAATCTGCACTTTTTTTTTAAAGAAAAAAGAAAGCAGATAGCAACATTGAGTTATCTGTAAATTTATATTTATGTATTATTTATACAAAGAAAAGCACCTTTATATAAATAAAAAGTTCTGTATGAGCATTTGATAATCAATAACTCTTTTTACATTTTTAAGTCATATTCTTACCTTTAAGCAAATCTTGCTCAAAATCTATTGCATTTATAACTTTAAAAATTTGCAGAGCCCTTATAAATATAGCTTTGAACATAATTGTAATATCGGAAATTAAATTTAATTAAATTTCAACATTTTTAATTAATTTTTATTTCATTTTAGTTTCAACATTTGATTCAAATTTCCATAATTTTTATACAAATATTGTGCAATATTAAAATCTGTGAGAGTTCATTATCAAAAATATTCACTGTAAATGAAATTAACTCATTTCATAATGTTCAAAGCATCTGTATCATAGGTTAGATTTTGAGAAAAGTGTGCTAAAGGGAAAGAATCTTAAAACCCCCTATTTCAGATTAACGTAAGTACAAATACTTATCTCTACAGTTCACAAATTTAAAACTCAATTTCCGTACTTTGTATCCATCACATTATTATGAATAATGTGATGGATACAATGCAGAATTTGAAGCCCTCCCCCTCCTTTTTTTCTCAATTACCTTAATGCTACATTATTCTAAGTGTATTTATCTTTTTAGCCACCAAAGGGGCTATTGTTTTAGGTGTATCACTTTTGGCGTACCAAATCACTTTTAAATTTCTTATTATTTGCTTCAATTTTAATCACATTTAACTTAAATATATTCAATTTAATAATTTAGTTATCGTTTGCTTTAATTTTAATTACATGTAGCTGATGTAATATTCAATTTAATAATTTATCGTTTCTTTCCATTTTAATTTCGGAAAAGTTTCAATTGTCAATTGCTCGATATTTTTTTGGTTTACTTGAATTCTTATATTTAATCGAGTAATTTAATAATTATTTTAATAAAAGTGCACCTTGGGTGGCTAAACCTATTCTTTTCAAAAGTTTTCACTTATTAAATATCAAATCTGTTTCATGCAAATCCAGTCTTAACCACATGATTAATTTCTTCAAATACATTGCTTTCGACATTTTATTCATATTTGTTTTTGAAATAAAATAAAGAATTAAAATATACAAACCTTATAATTTTGTATACTGTCTTAAAGAGTACTTTTAGTATTCTTATTCCTTCTAAGCAACTCAATTGTAACAGAAGAAACCCCTTTGATTGTAGAAATCTTAATAATAAGAGCATGAATGATACATTTTTTTGTAGATTTATCTGGCTCCAAGTCCCCTGATTGTTTGATGGGAGAGTCTGGAGAGGGGGTGCCAGCTCAGGTGTCAGTCTCTTCATTTAACTGAGGCTCAAAATAACGAGATCTGCCACAGTAGCCCTCGTGTTGCTTCTAAGAGTGATTTTAATAAACATTCAATAAAAAAAAATACCCTAGGTCATGGACACCTATTCTCAGGTAAATGGGGTTCTGAAGTGAAAAATATTTGAGAAGTTCTGTCATAAAAAATGTACAGAATACTCATTACAATGGTTACACAAACTATTCTTCTTAGCGTTGCTTCTTTAATATTCTATTTAAAAACATTATTTTGAAAAATTTAACTTTTTCTCTGAAGCGATAACATAATCTGCAACACTATCAATAACTTTTTTTATTGAATCTTTCAAGTACTTCCCCTCTGTTGTTTCAACATATCATCCAAAAAAATATATTGCGGATTAAATATGTCATTTTTTTTTAATTTTCAAGCTGACAAAGTTTCTACGCAATGCTTCATTTGGTTTTATCACGAGTTTAATAAAATACGTCTCATTTAAATACAATTATCTAAAAAAATTATCTTTTTAACTCCTCATCCGAAGTCCTTTTTTTTCTCTACAGTCACTCACTTCCAAAGCATTTTAGGTGTAAATGAGAGAGGAGTGAGCATGCTAAAATGAAAAAGTAAACAGCAGCTTTTGTTATTCACTATATTTAAGAAATTTCATAAGATTGTGAGGAACTTAATTTGATATTCTAATTTTATTCAACTCTTGTACAGAATGGGACTTTTTAATTGAATTTGAAAAGGCAAAATTACAAAATGAGTTAAAAGTTAATGAAACAGACACGTTAAGATTAGAACTTTTCTGCCAATGAAAAATCTTTTACTGTTACATGTTAGTGAGAGATTATAGTATTCAGAAGATCAGGAGAGTGTTCATCCCACGGCTGGCAGATCGTATGCGATTCAAGAAGGGAGTGCTGAGTGAATGAAGCATCAATATTCATTGCAAGAAAATATGACTCCATAAAAATAATACAATAACTAATGTTCGAAATTACTTCTTCTCAAGTCCACCCCCTTGATACAGGAATTTGAAAATATATTCCAGAACTTTCGAAAGAATAAACAAATATTTTATTTTGTTTATTTATTTACTAATATGACTCTATTTACAGTCTATATAGATATACTGCTTTCAAATTTTCAAATGGATTGCATAGAGTTGCATATTGATATCCAATTTTATAAGAGAAATTTCATAAAGTCTCCTTATCGTACCTTTGTAAATCATACCTACGGAAAGACAAATATCCCCACTGCACTATCTTGTGTTATTTATGTTATTATTGCTCGGAATCATGTACATTCGTGAGCAACTATTTTCAAGAATGACGTAATTTAAGAGCACGAGCACAATGAGAGCCAGAATAAAGAATGAACACATTGAGCACTCCCTGCAAATTAAACCTACTTTAATCGAACCAGATATTGATGCCAAATATCACATTAAATTTATGATTTCTAGTTATCTTTATTCTTATAAAATTTGTAACAAAGTATCATTCGAAGGTTTCTCTGGAATTTTTGAGACAGCGGTGGACGATGTGCACTACAAAAACAGATATGATATTCGATCACTTCTATGTCTACAGACGATAATATGCGGAAACAATCACGATTTATCAAACGTTGAATGAATTTTGAAAGAAAGGAAAATGAAGTTAACTCTAGATCATTACCACACTATGATTTTCTGTGATATGATGGGACTTGATCAAGAAGAATGCCTTCAAAGTTTGCAATCAGTGTATGGAAACGAAGTTCCATCTCGAGCCACTGTATTCTGATGGTTCAAAGAATTTTGTAGAAGTCGTAGTTCTCTTGCGGGTGAAGAATACTCAGGAAGACCCTTGTCAACTTTAAAAGCAGAAAATGTATCAGCCATGCGAAAAATGTTAGTCGCTGTACCTATCAAATGATACAAAAGAAACTTAACATTGGATGTGTAACTATTCATAAAATTATTCACGAAGAACTCCGTTTCGAAAAATTAGTTTGTCGTTTGGTCCCCCATAATTTAACAGAACACCAAAAAGCTGAACGTGTTAGAATCAGTCGAGTAACCCTAAAAATACTTAACGGTGTTGGACACCGCGTTATTTCCTAAATCATAACTGGTGATGAAACATACATACCATTTTTTGATGATTTGATACATCGAGAAAGTAAAGTAGAGGTCTTTGAACAACAGCAATCTCATAATTTTCTTGAGTACCATTCTGGACTGGCGTTGTACTCTTGGTTCATATTACAATAAGAGGAATTTGAAGTTCTTTAATGTGTGTTTTAAAGGCATGATACCACACTGAGGAAAGATAAAGGAGGATAAGGCGTATGACTTGTTTATATAATAGAATTTTGTTTGGAAGAGAAAAGTGGGAGGAGTGACCAATTTTATAATGGAATGCTTTTATGAATTTTTGCCCCGCATTTGTCGAAAATTTTTTGGGTTTATTTTTGAAAGGTTATTTTTGAATCCTGGTAAACTCCCAGGTATTAGAATCTTTGAAGGTGACACTAAGCCAATCATAGTGAAAAGATAAAGGGCAACGAAAAAAGTAATGTACTCATTTTTCTTCAGAAGTAACTACATCACTGTTGAAAGCCACACAGTTAAAAGAACACAAGAGAGTTTCAGCTAAATGGTATGTCCCTCAGTAACTTCCTGAAGTTAATTAAGAAGTGAATGTTAGATACATTTTCTTACACCATGATAATGCATCTTCTCATTCAGCAACCCTAACAATTGAATTTCTTGAACAAAAACACATCAAAGTGTTGTAATATCTGTCCTATTCTCCTGCTTTTGCCATGAATGACTTTTGGCTTTTTTTTTTTAATCTAAAAAAAATTACGCGGGCGCATATTTCATTCTGAACATGAGATTAAATGAAACCATAAGAATATATTTTTCCTCGATTCC
Source organism: Nephila pilipes (assembly GCA_019974015.1). Lineage (NCBI taxonomy): Eukaryota > Metazoa > Arthropoda > Arachnida > Araneae > Nephilidae > Nephila > Nephila pilipes. Next base: position 232,598 of record BMAW01101509.1, on the reverse strand, counting down.
ATGAAAGGAATGGTTTGAAGCATTCATTGCTTAGAGAATCCTCTTACAAAAGTGCTTTGATATAGGAGGGAACTACTTCGAGCACTCCTAAAATATTTGGTATGTTTAACTTGAACTATTAAGCCATATTTTAAATTTTCAGAATGACCCTCATCATATGAGATATGTAAAATAATGTCAATCTAACTCCATTTTATTGCCATTATAATATAAAAATCATCATTTATTAAGCTTCAACTACTTAAGTACACTACGTTACATTTAAAATGCACAGCAAGGAGAGGACAGAAAGTGATGAAACTCAGCAAACAAAGAGAGACAGCAACGAACAATAAGTGATCTTTATTTCGAAATGATATGCATCATGCAGAGGGAGAACAACGTCGGCTCAGAAGGTTGTATGGATTCATGGAGAGTATGGATGGTGTCCTGAGGAATGGCTGTCCATTCCCTGTCAACCATTTATCATAGTTCGTCATCTGAAAGTGGCAGTGTTTGCAAATGGCGTCCAATCACATCCCAAATGTGTTCAGTTGGTGAGAAACCAGGAGAGAACGGGAACCAGGGAAGAATCTATACACCTTGCAGAGCGCGTTGGCTGATGCTAGCAGCGTGTGGTTGGGCGTTATTCTGCTGATAAAAGGCATTGGGCCCCTCCTGAAGGTAGGGGAGTGTTCCATCACATCAGCCACGTATCGTTCCACCATCATAGTGTCCTGAATGCGAACTAGAAGTGACCTGGAATCGTACGCAATTGCGCGCCAAACCATGGTGTCGCGTTGTCTCGCGGTGGAGCGTCCCGCAATAGCTGCCGGATTGAACCTGTATCCACGTCGACGCCACACTCGTACGTGGCAACTCTCATCGGAGGAACAGAAGCAAGTCTCATCTGAAAACACGAGCCAGTACCATTCAGTTGTGCACATCGCTCGAACTTTGCACCTTTGCAGACCTTGGAGTCTAAGCTGTGAGGTCAAGGATAGTCTTCTTATTGACGCCATGAGTGCAGGCCACTAGCACCCAATAGATTGGAAATGATTCTGGTCGATATGGGAACATCCAGAGTGCCTTGAGCATGTTGCAGAATGGAGGTACAAGTGGCTTCTGGGTCCGCCACCGCTTGTTGGCGAATGCGTAGATCTATGTGTGTTGACATCACTTTGGCTGCACCGGCACCCCTCAAGCTTGCCACATATCCTTGTTCCAATCATCTTCTCTAGAACCGGTGCATTGTGGACGCGTCCAGATGAGTTTAAGCTAAGATTTGCCGTATGGACCAACCTGCCCTTCTCAATTCGATCACCATGCCCCTCGTAAAATCGTCTGTCTGCTGGAAGTGCCTCCATTGATGAAGGCCTGGCATTCTCTGCTAATACACGCGTCCTCTGAGATAAGAACAAATTTTATACGATGACTTCCCTAGCAGAAATAACGACGCGAAATTTGAACACTGTGCAGGTTCCTTCCCTTATGTCTTCTTCAACGTGTGCTGGAGGGCTGTGCATCCACATCATTCGCACAACACATCATTTTAGGGTGACGTGCGTCTACCCTGAAATTTGCGTAGTTTTCTGGCCACTCCTTCTTGGTGTCGAATTTTCATTGTCATGCAGGGTATGTTAATTGCATATTTTATTATTCGTTTTTATTTTTATTATTTCTATTCACTCATTATTATTTTTTTGCTCCTGAGCTATTGTTATTACCTTCAGAATTAGATTTATTTTGTGCGGCCCCAAACAACTAATATTCTTCCAATGCGACCCTAGGGAAGTAAAAAGGTTGGACACACTTTCTCAAGATATTAAAAGATTATATAGGTTGAGAGACTGAATGTTAAAGAATAAAATACTTCGTTAAAAATTGCTTTAAAAGAACATATTTCATTTGTTTCAGAGTTTTTTGGATTTATTAGAAGAATATGGTACACAGTGGCGCAATCAGCTTATATTTGTTTAAATTTTTATCTTGATTTTATTTTTAATATTTCATATTTTTTTTTGGATTAACAAAGCTATACTTTTGGTTATTAAATGCATTAAATGTTAATTAATTGAATGTTTGCACCCAAATACGAAAGGCTTTCCCTTTAAGCAACTGAAATTAGTCTAAATATAATGTGAAAATGATATGAATTCTCTCTTCAGTTGATTTTATTTTTGAGTCTAGTTTTTTCGAAAAAATAAATTTAAAAAATAGTATAAATATTAATTTTTAACTAAGTTTTTTTTTAATCAGAGAAAGACAATGAAAAATTTAAAAACAGTATTACAAAAAAATAGCATTTTATTACTGCAATGACAAAATAACTAGCAATCTTGGAAAGTTTCCATTAAAACAATCACAAACAGCAAAGGTTTTTTTTTTAGTTAAAAAAAAATCTATTCGCTATTGCATTGGATTACATCAAGTATTTGACGCAAATTCATGTCATCCATAAATGTTTACAAAGTTTTTAGGCTTGTTTTTTTTCATCCAATCGTACTACAACCTCCAAAACTAAACTTTCATTCCTTCTAAGAAGAATTTTTTAAAGCCTTAGTTACAAGGTTAATTCATATTTTACGATGTGCAAATTTACCTTATGAGTTCAGTGAAAATATTGCTTGGAAATACCGTTGACGCAGTAATTTAGAATCGAGAGGCAACTACATAATTTCTCTTCTGAAGTGCCATAAGGGTTTTAGAACATAACATGCCCTAACTGTCAAATTACGAAAAGTAATATGATTGGAAACATAAACCTACTATTAGGAACTACAAGGTTAATCAGAACTGCATTAGTGATATCAGTTGAATTACGCGTACTAAATGCGAAAAAAAGTTTTACTTTGTCAGCAAGCACGATAAAAGGTTTCATCATTTAATGATGTTAGTAAATAATTCATATTTTTTTATGGTTCATTGACGTATATGACTACATAAACAAGAACAAAGCTTTGCCATGTTACGCTGCGGATAAAATAGTTATTCATCAATATATTTCTAAATTCATTTACGACATGAAGTTAAAGTAACGAAATGGCAGATGATTTACATTTCAGTTAGTTACAAACTTAACCAATAAAAAGGGAAATAAGCAACTTATAATACAAAAAAAATAGTTATTAAAATTCCTTTCGTCTTTCATCCATAAATAAACCACTCGAGTAATTTAACAAAAGGTTTTTGTTTTACGTGTAAACTGGTTTAACAACAAAATTATTTTTGCCTTGGTTATATGTACAGGATCAACCTGTAAGATTGAGATATATATATAGAGAGTATAAAGTTATATACATATATATATATATATATATTACATATGTTACATATACATACATATACATATATAGTATTTGTAAAAGGGAATTAATAGGAATAATAATATTTTTGTGTATCATAAAAGATTTTGATAATTTAATAACTTTTTTTCATATTTTTTCAAATCGGATCAGCAATCCACCACACACACACAGATATATGTACAGTTGGTATATATATATATATGAGATTAGACATCATAACAGATATATATACATATTATATATTGGTGTGTGTGTGTGTGTGTGTTGAATTTTGTGATCAATTTGAAAAAAAAGCATGAAAAGGTTGTGAATAAAATCTTTTTTGTTGTTTTTTTACCAAGAATATTTTATTGTTCTATTGAATTCCTTTTTACGCCTACGTTTAGAGGAAGAAAATTCTACAGCTTTGCAAAATGAAGTATATCGCCAATCATTTACGAGGCTCGTTTAAAAAAATGCATCCCTAGTTATAACTTTTTTATTTGTAACCCGATATTAAAAATTTTCATCTCGCCTGAAAGCTATATGTATCCTTTGTATAATGCATTTATTTTCTTTGTTCCCAGATATGGCTGATGTGAAAACCGAAGATGGTGATCCACCTGGAGATGGGGTTGAAGCGGCGTGGCGACATTGCCCTCTAGCTTACTTCTTGCAACTTTCACTTCTTCTCTAAGAGGAACAAATAGCTTATGGAATAGCATTTTCATTGTGAAGATAAGGTGAAAACTTCCAATAAAGCCTGATCTCAACAACAATCCCCGAAATTTTTGTCTGATGGATTTTCTAGACTAGTCACGCGTTGGTGACAAGTGCGAGGAAAGAGATGGAGATTATGTCAAAAAGTGAAAAACGAATAACTTAGAAGATACATGTAGCTTTCCAGAACAAGAAGAATAATGAAAATCTTGTTACACATTAAATAAAAAAAGTTATGGTTTTGGAGGGATTACTTTTCAATCAATTTTTGTACTCTGTCTTGAGCCTTTAAGAAAAATACAAAACATGTCAAGTCTACTTTGAGATTATACTTTGGGAAAATTATAGACTCCTAGAGTGATGAGACTAAATAAAGATGCTATATAATCCTAACAATGAATGCCTTATCCATAAATTGTAATATTAATGATTTCTGTTTAAATATATATATTATACGTCAAAAGCTATCCTGTAATTTTATGTTGCGCAGGAATTCAAACTACCGAAAACTCCATGATAATAATTGCGGATAAAACAAACTTTCGAAACATGAGGGATAACAATGATCCAATTTCTTTCATAAAATATTTTTTGCTTATATGTTTTACGTATCTCTAAGTACGATACTTAAAATTTCATTTAGTCCATACAATATTTTCCTTTCTTTGTAATACATGGAATGTAGGCAAAATATTAGATAATGAACTTGGCCTTGAATTCACGCACTGTAGCTTTATCTTACTCTAGGAGATAACTAATTTAACGATTTGATTTATCAAATATTAAAAACTGGGTAAAATTCAAGCACGTGAGTCAATATTATGCTTTTGCATTTAATGAAAGAGATTTCTTTTTTGAAAATATGTAACTTCAACTGAGATATATATAAAAAAAAAAAAGCTTTGGATTTAGTCAGATGTTAACGATTTAAAATAAACGAGACTTGTTAAATTAGGTACAGATATCAGCTTTCATATAAGTATAGTTAAATTAGGTATTCAAAATCAAAAATTATAATTATATATTTAAAGGAAATGATGATAGTGATTTGTTTCTCGTAAGCCATATAGCGTTTTATAATAATCAAAAAATTCCTAAAATCAATAATAATCTTGTTAATCACCTCATTATAAAATTTATATTCTTAGAGATGATAAAATCGAAGACGATGAGAAAAGATAATAACAATGACAAAGGATATTCTATATTTAGACGGAGTTTATTATTCGAAAAAAGCTGCATTTATAACACATATAGCAAACCCACATGTAAAACATGATGAACGGTGAATTCGTAAATATCGGCTATTTTAAATCCAGTCATCTTAAACTTGCACGAAAACTTAAAATTTTAAAATTTCATACATTTTTTCACATGTGAAAATTTAAACGGGTTCTGTGTATTATTGGAAAATGTATTTTATTTGAGTTAACCTAGGCAAATATACAAATTATAAATTAATGGTAAACCGAAATCATAAGGCATTCTTAAAGCCAACTATTCCCACACATTAGCAGTTATGCAATAAAATTAGATTTTGGAACAAGTAGCATGTCAACATAAAGGAGTGTTAAAGGAAGGTAATTAGAAATAGGTGGAGTATTATCTTCCCCACAGCCATAACAATCGTTAGGTAATGTATGTATAATAATATGCTCTAGCATAAATATAAAGACGCATTGAGGAAACTAAGAAATAAATGTAGTTGTTGTGATTTCGGTTATTATAGGAAAAAATAATAGTATATTATCTTGAATGGAGCGTCTAAAAGAGTAACATAATCGTGATAAGCGCAATTTTTCCACAAGTTGCTCCATTTATAATCGTTATTTTACAGTAATCTGTTCGAATATCAATAATATCTAATATAATTTGTAATTGCCAAATATAGTTTTTAAGCTTATAAGTGAGGGAGTATTAAAGTTTTAATTATATATATATAACATGGAAAATGACAGTTATTAACGTTGATTGTTTGCTTCCCGGAAGCTGTCGAATGAAGTAATGCTCAGGATGAAGAAGATAGAGTTAAATCTGCTGATTTCTAAAATGACAGCCTTCAAAGGGTAAAAAAACGCTGAAAAAATGTATAAATCTGGAGAGTAAAAATATAGAGAAAAACAATTAACGAAAATTGAGTTTCTATCTCGATTATTTTTAGTAATAATAAAAGTTTTAAGATACCTTGTGATAATAACTAAAATCTTACGATACTGCGAGTTACTTCAATCTATGGCTTCCTGAAACGTAAAAAATCAACATTAATAACTGTTATTTACAATATTATGTGCATGAGGATAATTGAATACGCAAAATAAATTTTATCTAAATATTTCGGTTATTTCTTAGAAATAATTAAAACTTTATGATACCCTTTCGTATGTTTTGAAAATAATTAAGTATTCAAAATTTAAATTTCTAAAGTAACATACTACAAAATTTCCAAAAATAACCCCTACACTGGTGGATAAAACTGAGAATGGATAGTAAATATCCATGCAGCTTAAAAACCAGGAATTTTAGGGCGTCATATTTACATATGTGATATTGCCAGAACATTGGATACTACTTCAAAGATTTGTTTTTAAACCAAGTACAGAAGGTGTGCATCGATGTTGGACAATATATATGTTGACCCGAATACATAGCTGTACAAATCATGCGAAGAATTCCCCACATGCCCTCCTAAAACACACGTTAATATAAAACATGTCTACCATTAAATCCAATGCAACTGTCAACAATATCATTCAGAAACTGTTGAAATAAAATATCCTATTCTTCTTTAAGTATACGAATGAAGATGCCCTTACTTATCGGGCACTGATGTTGAGAAGTAAGACGTCTCCCTAAGACATCCCAAAATATTTTAATTGGATTTAAAATCAGAAACGTGATGGCCAGATGAGATATTAAATATTCTAATCTAAACAATCCAGGATAGCGTTTGTGCGGTCGCACGTCTTGTTGTCGTTCATGTAACGAGATATATCACCGAAAGTAGCTTGGAATTGATAAACATGAAGTAGTAGAGCTTTATTAATGTATTTAGTCGCGTTCATAGTCCCAATTGGCATCACATGTATAGGCATTCATCATGATACCGGCCCATACCATTACACTATAATAACCATATACGTTATAAGTCTTTCATTGATATTTTGGAGTCGATGCGCTACCATTTCCCCATCGGATTAGTTGGCGTCTACAATCAGATGAAGGAATATGAGAAGAGCACACGCATGCCCAACTATTTTCAGTCCAATTTCAATGCAGTTGACATCATTGCAACCGGAAGTTACGCTGCTTTCTTGTTAGTGGGACAAACAACAGGTCTTCGGACATATGATCCTGCATGTTGCAAGTATGTGGAAACATTTTTCTTCAATATCTGAGTATCTATGGTAGCATGAAGTTCATTTTTTAATTGACCAGCTACAGAGCGACGGTTTCGCTTCGCTGTTACGACGACATATCTACAGTCAGTGACAGTAGTACTGCAAGGACAACCTTCTGATTTGTGCCTTCTATACATTCCAGCTATTTAAAATGATGTTTAAAGTCAGGATAAAATAACTGTATTGCGGGGAATTTTGAATTTCCTGGAAACATTCATTGTTTGTCGCCTCTCTCTTCCAATTTTCCGATTATAGTTCCATATGTAAAATTATCCTGATGTTATCTTTTGAACATGTGGCAAATTTGACAATCGCTAATTTATTCCTTCACATTCAGATTTCATTACAACCACATCATAACTAGTACGCGTGGATAACACAAAATATTTTATGTTAGAATGTTAGTCACGCCAACATCCAACAAAAATTTGCATACATACCTGTTTTCATATGCATCATGCAATTATACTAATTTATTCATATTAAAATGAAAATAAGAGATTCATTATTACGTTTTGTCCAACAGTGCAGTTTTAACTTAATTTGAGTATTTTGTCTATTCCCCTAAAAGTATACCCCCTCCTATTTCAACATTCTTAAAAAAAACTTATTTCGCACACAGTTATTTGTTTCCATTTTGCATGATTATATATATTTCCACTGTTCCAATTTTTACAACTTTGAATATAGATTATAAGAATCTATGAAATTTAATGTTACTTTCTTATCATTCGTTTTTTTTTTTTTTTTTTTTTGGTGTTTCAAAGTAAAGAAGAGGAAGCTAATAATAGTAATTTCCAAAGATAAATATATCTATAATAATCATAAGCTCCGTAATTTTAAGATTGTATTCGATTAGAGAAAGGTCTCATTTTCGAGATTTTGGGGTTGTGTTGATGTCAATAAATAATAGATTGCAAAATGGTATAAAATTACTTGAATAATTTGAAATAAAATTTATGGAAAAATTAAATTGGGATTAAAACAAAATTCTATTTGAAAACCTTTCTTTAATACTTTAATATGGAGTGTCATCATATCTCACTCTTAAAGCAATTGACCATAATAAATCCTGATGTTGAATTACAATGAACTGACAAGTTTATAGGTATAAAACTGGCGTCTTTGTACTCGATACCTTGAAATTTCTAAGCGTTTTTGTTGGAAATCTCTAGACTTCCTCATACATCGTCATAAAATCACATCGATCAGAAATCCAAAACCTCAGCGCCTAAAGCTAGATACCTGCCTATGACCAGTTATTAAGGACATAGACGGAGAGATCAAAAATTAATCATTTGTGTAACACATTCTCGTAAAACGATGGAAATAAAAAGGACTATAAATGAAACATATTAGTATGTTGTTCCATATCCCTCAATATCCCTCAAAACAATCATTCAATATATAAATAGAAAATTTTTGTATACAATAGATCCATAATACCAATAAATTTAGAGCATCGCAAATTACAAGAAATGTTACTGGAAATTTTATTAGTCTCTCTTTTAGATATATATCTTAACTTTCTAGTTATTTTTGGACCAATTGCGTTTCATGCATAATTTCGTTATCTGGCGCAAAAATGAATCTTAGTAAAATAATGGTTGCTATTTCTCACAAGGCATCAGTATTTTGCTTTGATTAGACTTATAATTATACAAACTTTATCAAAAATTTCAGTAAACAAAACGTCCAAATATTTAAAAAATCAATCAAATTTTTTTTTTTTTTTTTTTTTGCTACCGATTTCTAGCTGCAACAGATAATCACTGAAGCAGCGTGTATGTGATTTAAGAGCCAAGACTCTTATATTCTAATCTTAAAACATAAGTGTAGTCAAGTACATCATATAAACATCTCATGTAATTAGATATTTTACTCAACAGTAAAAACTATTTAATTATATTTATTTCTCATTGAGGACTTTAAACATATGTATGGACCTCGGAAGCCTTGTGGTCATAGCCTCGAGCTCGTGGCTGGAATTGCTTCGTAGGATCGTGGATTCGAAACTCCATGCCCCTTAAGACCCGCAATGTAGCCGAGTCTGATACACATTAAATTTGACAAGGCTCAAAGTTCTCCCGTTGGTATGGTGTAGAAATATGGAGAAGGAAGTGCCATCTTAGGAGTCGTCTTCGTCACTTGACCGAGGTTCAAAATCCCCATTAGCCTCGTGTTGCTTCTAAGTGTGAAGATAATAAATAATCAGTCAATTAGTTCAACAGAAGTAGATCTCACATCTGTTTGTAATTACTAATAAAAAAATTTTAATCGTTGTAATTCGACAAAATATATTCATAATCTCAGAATATTCAAATTAAAAATTTAGATTGATAAAATAACCCAAGCATGACTTAAATGAAACTCGAACATTCATTTTCATAGATTACATTGCCGAAAATCAAAATATGACCTCTCCGTGATAAGCTGAACTGTCAACGAATGTTTTCGTAGAATCACCTGGAATTTGTGATAAGAAGGGTTGTAAAATATTTATAATTTTTGAAGAAAATCAGTAGTCAAATCTTTTCAAATATTTGACTCTTTCATCGCAAAATAAGGGCGTAAAATTCTGCACTTTTGGTCTTTATTGCAAGGTCATTTAAAGGTCATGAGTCAATTAACCTATCAAACCCAAGTTCAAATTCTTAAACGACGTATTCTTGATCACGAAAAGAAACACGATCGTATCTTTGATTAAAAACACGATTGTGTCTTTGAATACAAGAATCATTTATATAACCAAAACTTAAAATCACTTCTATTCACAAAGACTAGAAAATTTTAAAAAAAGGACATGTGAAAAGGAAGAAATAGTGAGGAGTTACTAATTGGATGGGGGTATTTTAGAAAAGGATAATGATTTTAAAAAGGTAAGACAATCACAAATAGGGAAAAATCAGGGTTTTCACTCTTAACAAAATCTTTGAAAAACGTATGTTTGGCATAAATAGTATATCTTTCCGCTTCTAAATATTTTATTTTGCTTGTCAGGAAAGCCGTTGCTAATTGACATTAAATATTTTTCTTTTTCCTAATTAAAGCATTGTTCCTATACATATATAACCTTGATTATACTGAAAAGTCTTCAAAAATAAAATTATAAAGGGAAAAACGGTCTAATATGATCCTAAGCAAACAAAAATTACATCCTTGAAATGTTGCTTGTATTTTACCCAGGTGCAAAAAAGAAGTCATAAGAAAATCTGTCTTGAAGAAAATATAATCAGATTTCCTACGTGTATATGTTAAGAATAATGTAAAGGAACTTAAACGCCGAAAAACAGCTATTACTATTCATAAGAATATTGAAAAATCATATTAATTAATAATTGGCTGGTTTAATTAATCATCCTTAGCTAATTAAATAAACTTGATCTTAATTCAAAATCATGAAACAGGATATGTTTAACCTAAAAGTTGCAAATTTATTAATTAAAATATAAATGGATATTAACACCAATGGTGTACTCGGAGAGAAGTGTATAGGGACATATGCATTCCTGCAAAAAAACGAAACTGTTTCTCGAAATTGAAATATTTGCGGATAGTTATTTTATTATTCTATTACAGATATTCTAAATACTTTTATAAAAAAAAAAATTTTCTCTTCGTTCTTAAATTTGCTTTCATCACTAAGAAAAAAAAATTCTTTAAGTCGATTCCTGAGAAATGAAATGAAAAGTTTTTGCTGTGTGTCTGAAATAGTGCCTCTAGTTCAGTGTAGATGAAGAGATGGGGGTGCATCTCTAAAAATATGCACACACGCACCCAAATGCAAATTTAATGCTCATGATATTTTAATTGTTTTTCTTAAATGATATTTACCTCTTAAATTTTTATAACTTGATAAAATTGTGTATCAATACTTGAATAGTTTTATATAGGAGAATAACACCATATTCTTTACTTTTTACCACGTGGTAATTATAAATTAAAGAAATAGGTTCTGCCACAGCAATAACGATATGCACCCCCCAAAATTATTTTCTGCAAAATTATTTAACACTATAATATGTAAATACAGTTTCCTTAGAACTAATAATAAATATGAGTCAAAAATGGAAATATAGATGTATCTGTAGTATGTGCGAACGTGCTCTTTTGGAGCCAAAATCTTTCCTTTTTTATAACGTTTTTATGTATTTCACTTGGTGTGTGTCTGTCTGTGTGTGTATCAATGTCATCAAATTTTCGTTCGTTAATTTAACCAACTTCCCATCAAGCTAGAGCTCTGAAACTTTGGGAATCGTTCTTACTCGCTTAACAATGCAATATTTAGACATTTGCGGCAAGTTTTAACATATTTCAATATTTTTTTTGATAAATTTTGCCACCATATAAAAATGTTGTTTTTATCTCGAATTATTTTTATTCAGGATTACCAATGACCTTTTTCTTACATTCGATTAAATCAGAGCCAGAATTTATATGGCCATCAGTTACAAATAAATATCCTTGATTGTTAAGAAAACCTATGAGATAATATAATTATTTAATATTTTAATAAATATAATCAACGTATTCTTCTGGTTTGTTTATTTCTTGATAACAAGTTGCATACTTTACGGATATACGAGGACTGTATACTAATTAGTAGTTACTAAGAAATATCTAATATCCTTAATTACTTATAAATGAAGGTGAAAAAATTTTCAAACATAGATTTAATTAAGGTTTATTTTTAGAATTACAACCACTATAAACTGTTTCATGCTTTTCGCCCCTGAAATGTGTAGTTTTTTGGTGACACAGTACTGAGATAGAAATAATGTAATAACTAAGAAATAATATCCGACTAAGAAATATATTAAATAATTTTATTTTAGTATAATTGCAGCAGATTCAAGTTTTGATCATCAACTATCGTAAACTATCTAGTAAAAAACTTTCGAACATGTATTGTGGACAGGACTTTGAAAATATACACTTTTTAAATACGAAAGCAATTAGCAATTACTAGCTCATCACGATTAAAGTTGCGTAGAAACACTGCAAAAGGTTAAACACTGTCTGTGGGTTATCTTTCTATTTCGTCAGAGGGTCGTAGCACCTAAACACTAATTATGTGTGCGATGAACTAAGAAAATAAAATGATTTAGATTTTTTTTCCTCAAGATCCAGACTAATAAGAGGTTACAATGCTTATGTCCATCAATTTTAAAACAGTTTTATTGTTATTTATTATTGGAGTAGATTGAAGACTTAAGAATTAAAAAAAAAAAAAAATCCCACAAGAAATATTTCAGATATTTCTCATTTCTAACAAGATAGGTTCTATACAATAGGAAACAGTGGAAGAGCTAATTTAATTAGTCAGCCTCGGTACATGGCGAGTCTTTAGTGACATCGGGGGGCGGAACCCACGACTCCACGCAGCCAACTCCAACCAAGAACCATGACCACTAGGCTACTGTGGCCATGTAAATAACTTATAGTAATGTTCTTTAATAAAAGTTCTTGTGGCTTAGATGAAACCAAAGCCTTAAATCGGTAAAACGGGAGTCGATAAATGAAGCAATTTTATGATACTCGAGTTTCAAAATATCCTTCTCTTAGTAAATGGATTGAACAGCTTATTCTTATGATACGAGAGGTCGGTCGCAGTTTGACGGAAGTAATCAACTGATTATGTTGCGTCATTTCTTTGGTTCGTAAACGAATTCCAACAATCTCAAATGGGTTTCTATAATTGCATGATACCCAGCTAATGACCTTTCTGCTCCTTGGTTGCATACAGACACTTGAAGTAAATTTTACCTTGAATTTTTGTTTATTGTAAACACTGGTATTTTTTTGTAGCGTTTTGTTATTATATCTACTTCTTAAAACCACCATACACTGGATTGAAATGAAAATAACTGAACTGTTATTTTCATTTTGTAGTCATAATGTCATGCGCAAATTCTAGCATACATTTTTTATATTATTTAAATATATTGATTAAAAAAGTTAGGATCTGAAGTTTAATTCATCTTATAATTCGGATATTTATGAAACAGAAGAAAACTTAATCATCGTAAGCTCTCTTTCTGAATTCATTAATAACGAAAATAAAGAATATTATACTTTGTAAAGCTGTACTCCAATTCTTTCAAGAAAATCCAAAACAAAATATGATTTCTTTGAATCTGTAATAAGCTAAGTAATAATTAGCAATTTAAAAAAGAAGAGATATGCGTGATTTTTTTTACCATAAGTCTTGCCTATATTATGAACAGTAGAATTTGCCGTATTTTAATGTGTAAAAGGAGCCTGCTGATTTTTTGGGTTTAAATTTAATTTTAATTGGACTTTTAAAATTTTATCTCAAAAACATTTTTTTTCTTTTGAGATATAAAAAGATATTTTTATACATCACTGAAACTATTCAACTCTTCATCATCCTCATCTGATACATCACAATCAGCTACATTAACTAGTTCATTATCATCATCAGATTAATTCTCATCGTAAATTGTATCATCCCCAGTATACTATCCATTTTTTTGCTTCAGTCATATTTTTTAGATTTTTGTATTCACTAATTCCTTCACGCTATTCAATAACTTTTTCATTCAACTGCAAATTTCACTAATTATTAAATACCTGTCTATTCCCGTTAGAGTTACGTTGTAATCGATATCTTGCATCTCTATCTGATCCATTCCTCTGTCATTAGTACTTAGAAGGTTTGTTTATACTGAGACTGAAGTTGGTTTGTAAGGCCACTATATATATATATATATATATATTCTAACCAGATTTCTGATTTTTTTCCCCCGGTCTTGGCGTCAACCTCAGATTTGTGGTGTTGAAAACTATGAAGATTTGAGTTACATGGAAAATTGAGTAATTTGTTAAACTCTATAATATTATCCATTTACAAGAAACCCATTTTTCGGTAATCAATTTTTAACAAAATGGTGCTTATTATACACATGAACTACGGTACTTTATGGTTAAAGCTATTTTCGTTTTGTTTTTTTTAAAAAAATGGTATAAATTTATGTAGTGTTCGTACACACATATAAATATAAATCTACCTTTAGGGGCGTATTTCTTATTTGCGGAATTGTAGAGTAAACATTTTACAGACTATCTTTGATAAGTAAAATTGTTATTTTTCAATGAACCTCTTCACGAACTTCTTGAAGTGGCTCGAATTTTCCTGGAATTACGCCAGAACACTCACGTAAGTAAATGTTTGGGGGCCTTATCACTATAGAAGAGATTTATTATGTTTTCTACAAGTGCTGTAACCCCTTTGTAATAGGTTCCTATACCCTTAAGGTTACACATACCTCTGCCTGAAACTTTCGCATTTAGTAACTTTACTGATTAGATACAGCTGAACTATTGCTCTATTCGGTGTGAAGTGGTTCTTTCGATTGTATAATCTAGTCACACACACAACTTGAAATAAGAGTACATGTGCGGTATCAAAAACTTTAGTTCAAGAAACAGATTCCATTCCATGCGATATAAATAAAAAGAATAAATTTTTTAATTAAAATAACATTTAAGATGAAGAATATTTCTTTTCAAAAGGATGAATTTAATAAAATAGCAGTAAAAATAGTTATTCTTCAACAATATTTCTACCAAAAAAGTCAAAAGATACCTTTGAACTCTTAAATATAAAATTATTAATTTGTCTTTATTCCCAACTGACATTTAAATTTTCCTATAATTTTATTGCTTAAATAATTTAACAGTATATTGATTTCATTATGATATGAATTTGGAAAAGATTAAAGACTTTTGAAGGACAAATAGGTAATCATAAAACTAAAGTAGAAATAATGTTGATGTTTGCTTAAATTTTCAAAAAATGACGCATATTCAACAATATATAAAAAAGACGAAAATTCTTGAAGATGCAACTGGTGTCATAATAATTTGCGAAGTTGCACAATTTATGTAAATGTCCTTTATTGAGTGAAAGTTTTATATATATATATATACATACATACATATATATATATATATATATATATATATATATATATATATATACATATACACACACAAATTTGTTTTCTCATATAAAATTTATCCTAGTATTTACTTAAAACAAATACTACTATGAAATATGTTACTTTTAAGAATTTTGATATTTGGATTTTAATAGTGAAGAATTACGTTTATAATATCAGTATATTTTCTCAAAACAAAAAAATGGCCATTCATAAGCAGTACAACAAAATGTATCTTAACCATATACAAGCATTTATTCATCTTGTACACATTTATTATCAATTTAAAAAAATATCTGTCTAATCTACAGAAATTTTTGGTATATCTATTTAATCACTTTAAATAACTCATTCCATAAATCTAGAAAATTCATCAGAGATTTTCTGTTGATTATATATAATACAATTACTGACATTTAATTAATGTTAAATTAAACATGTAAGTATATATAAAGATATGAAAATGAAATGCAGGAAACTCTGTAACTTACTTAGAATACAAGGTCAAGAAAAGACAAATAATAAGGTTACACTCTTGTTCGGTTTGCTATTCATAAAGATGCAAAAAAAGATTTTATGATGGGTGTGATTCAACGCAAGTTTAATTTACAGTTGAAAATTTAAATAAACATTTTTAACCTTCAATCGTTTCATTCTTCTCAAGCTTCGTAAAAATGTAATGCTTTTGAAGAAATAAGGTATAAAATGCCGTTAAAAGCACCAGCAAGCTATCAACAAAATATTAAAAGCCAGATGCATATAATTTAATCTACTGAGCTTTTTGCCCAAGAAATTGTCAACGAAATTTCTCTTTAAATTTAACTTGCGTAATATTCCTTTCGATTTTTAAACTAAGCTATACTTGAATTGATGATTCTTCGGTCTGAATTAACAAAAAATACGTCTTTACAATTTCTGAAAGGTGAATACATTATTTTGGGACTTTAAGACCGAATTCTAAAGAAGTAGTTATCAGTTTAGTAAAACACAACAATAGAAAGAAACATTAGTTTGTATTATTTTCTAAATGGGTTGAATAGCTGGATAGTCTAAATTTAATAATGGAACAAATTTTTTCTTCGTAGACTATTTGTAAGACCTGTTTCAGAAGAAACTAAACAAATCTCGAAATTAATAGATCTTTTTACTGTATTGAATTGACAATTATAAAATATTCCTATATATAAAATATATTTGACATTTCAAAAATATTCCGCTAATTTAGTGACTTGAAGTAAAGCTTTTGTTAGAAAATGGAGCATTAGAAGTGCTTAAGACTTTATTGAATTGATTGATTGGTTTTATGGTATGTAGAGCAACAAAGGCTATTATCAACGACTTTATTGAAAACCTTTGAAAATATATATTTACTCTCGAATTTAAGCATTATTACGTTACATAACCTACTGTCATGGTGTAGAGTTTAAGAATGTGGCACATTTTCTGTGCAATCAAATTTAAGCTGTCACATACATTGTGGATAATTTTTTTACAATTATTTTTCCAACAGATAACTTGTGACTGTAAATCCCCCATTGCGATTTATTTTTGATACATAAGACATATTTACTGTAACGTATTTATCCATTTAATAAACATCTGTCTAACTAATGAATTGTATTCTGTATATAGAAGCAAAAATTCACTCACACACACACACACACACACACACACATATATACATAT
>BMAW01101509.1:124901-215464 GCA_019974015.1 Nephila pilipes | reverse complement strand
ACTTAAGCTAATTTCAGGGTGATCTTGAAAGTTTAATGTAATTTGCATACTCCCTATTTCTGTTTTAATACTTTTTTCTGTAATGTTAATTTTGCTATTTTTATTTTAAAAATTTTACATACACTTTAAATATTTTATTTTATTTTTCCTTATTACAACCGTCTTATGAGAAAAAATGCTATCTTAATTTTTTTTTATTTGTTTCACTTCATTAGCTTGATAATTTCAATTTTCCCTGTGTTCTAATACTTTTTTGTCAACTGTATATAAATAACAGGTCAATTGAAAAGTCCTCGGCCTACCATAGTAAAACACATTTTTTTGGCAAAATTAGTTTTTTTTTTAACATAATTCCCTTCAAGGGTGATACACTGATTATAGCGACCCTCCAACTTTTCGATACCATTTTTGTAGTACGATTTGTCCTTTGCTTCAAAATAGGCCTCAGTTTCGGCGATCACCTCTTCATTCGACGAAAATTTCTTCCCAGCGAGCATTCTTTTGAGATCTGAGAACAGGAAATAGTCGCTGGGGGCCAGATCTGGAGAATACGGTGGATGAGGAAGCAATTCGAAGCCCTATTCATGGATTTTTGCCATCGTTTTCACTGACTTGTGACACGGTGCATTGTCTTGGTGAAGCAGCACTTTCTTTTTTTTCAAATGCGGCCGTTTTTCGGCGATTTCGTCCTTCAAACGGTCCAATAACGATATGTAATAGTCGCTGTTGATGGTCCTTCCTTTTTCAAGGTAGTCAATGAAAATTATTCCATGCGCATCCCAAAATACAGACGCCATAACCTTGCCAGCCGACTGTTGCGTTTTCCCACGCTTTGGAGCGGGTTCATCGTGTGCAGTCCACTCGGATGACTGTCGATTGGACTTCGGAGTGAAATGATGGAGCCATGTTTCATCCATTCTCACATATCGACGCAAAAACTCGGGTTTATTACGCTTGATCACCTTCAAACACTGCTCCGAATCATCCACTCGTCGTTGTTTTTGGTCAAAAGTGAGCTCGCGCGGCACCCACTTTTCACAGAGCTTTCTCATACCCAAATATTCGTGAATGATAGGATGTACACGTTCAGTTGATATCTTTAGAGTGTCTGCTATTTCATTCAATTTCAATTGACGGTCATTCAAAATCATTTTGTGGATTTTTTTAAAGTTTTCGTCGGTTTAATGTTTTCGTTAACCGTCTTCGGTGCTCATTTAACCACGTCTAAACTTAGCATACTAATCCTTGATGGTTGATTTTCCTGGGGCAGTGTCCGGAAACTCGGCATCAAGCCAAGTTTTTGCTTCAACTGTATTTTTTCCCTTCAAAAAGCAATATTTTATCAACACGCGATATTCCTTTTTATCCATTTTTTTCACAATAACAAAAGTTGCTTCACTCAAAATGCTATAATTCACAAACTAATGATCCGACAGCTGTCAAATTTATACACGCATATTTTGAGGGTTAGGGCTAACTAAACAATATATGGATTTAATTCTAGTAGCGCCATCTATGTGTCAGGCCAGGGACTTTTCAATTGACCTGTTACAGAGAGGAAAATAAATTTATTCAAAATTCAGAACATATTTTATTGTTATTTATAGCAATTACGTTTAAGGATGTTAAAGATTTGAGTCAGATGTTCGAAAAAAAACTTAAAAACTAAAAACTCCTAGCCGTTTTGTTCATTTTTATAGTATTAGGATCATTTTACTCCACAGATAAAGGATTCCATTCTGAAAAATAATCCTAGTAAAGTTGAAAATTATATAGAATGAATTTTCAGCAAAAGCTATACAAAATTCATTTTTCACACATTTTCAAATGAAATAAAAATGATTTCTGCAGAGTCAAACCTTTGAATTGAATGAATCTACGAGTTTATACGTAAAATGACTCACATTTATTGATTACAAACATATTGATAAATATCAGTAAAACATGTAAGGTAACACAGAAAATACATTTAGTAACATGTATTTTTAGCTCAAATTCACATTTTGTGATGGAGTTGAGTTTTGTTCCATACGATAATATGAAGGAAAGCTGAATTTTTTTTTATATATTTATAAATCTGTGGCATATAATCCAAATTGATTACAGAATATATTTTTTCTATTATTTAAAATAACATTATTGGTAACACTGTGCATATGTCTATTTAAATCTAAATGGCCTTAAGATCTTCACATGCTTAAATGTGAAAGTTTAAAGATGGACTCGTTTTTATCATGAGATCTATGGTTTTCAAAATTATGAAATTTAATGAGTATATCTTCCAAAATGTGAATAAAACATAGAATCAGTTAACTTTTTATTAAGTAATTTCGTTCAAGTGTTCACAAAGAAAAAAAAGTATGTTTCCATCAAAATACAAATAAAAGTTGTACCATTTAGTACAGGAACTCAGACATTATGAAAACCTGAAGCAAAATGGCTAATTTTTTATGTACTGCTGGTGTGATAAATGTATTTTTTTTATAGTTGGAGTTTTTACTAATTAGCATGACTCTCTCACAGTTTCCCCCCTTTATTTATCATCATTATTGCTATTTATTTCCAAATACAAAAACTTGTGTATTATTTTCATTGTTGACAATATTGCCATTTTCATTCGAAAATAGTAAATTCAAATATTAAATTAACATGTTGAGGTTTATTTAACATATTCATGATATTCAGAGGGTTTTTTACCCTCATAGTTCAATTTCATTAACCTTTTAATAAATTTTTTAAACTAAAATCAAATGCGAAACTTGGAAAAAAAAAGGAATAATTATTAGCATCTTCTATTCAAAAGTCATTGATTAGAGAATTTTGGACGCAAAAATAATTACTAAATCAGCAATGCCACATCCAGTAACGAAAATGTAAATCAATTCGATATAATCTTGCCTGATAATCATTAAGGACTTTATAATGATCTCTTTTTATCATTTCCATTACAAGAAAACTCATTTAAATCATGTATCGATTAAATAATATATATAACAGGAATTTTTGATACTTCCGTGTTTACAACAGTCAGGAAAAATACCTTGAAAGAAAGCGCAGAAGACCACGAATCTCGTACAGTTACAGACAAAAACTTGTTCTGAAAGGGATTTGAAAATATAATCAAATTGCTTTAATAGCTTTTCGTTACTCCCCTTTGCAACAAGAATATGATAAAGAAGTCTCATATTACTTTCACTCTATCGTAATGGGTGATTAAAGTTGATACCTAATACGTTTTAACTTGGGGTTGTCCAAATTCCTGCAATTCTACAGACGAAAGTGAAGTTACGCAAGGACAAAACGCGTATTTAGGGGAACAGGTTATGAGAAAGCATATACTTCTATACCTTTTTTAATTATAAGTTCAAAAGCCAAGAAGACAATATCACGTTTCTGGACTTTTTTACTACATATTATTTTAACTTTTATGGCCATTCTCAGTGACCTAGTTTAAGTATGTTATTAAACAAATATATTTAATATGTGTGGATATATCAACACACACACAAATAAATGCATACACATTTTTATTTAAGACGTATAAGGAAATTTTTGCTATACCCGAATAGTAATTTATTGTTGCGAATAGTTTTTTTTTATATATATAATGTCTATTCTATTGCATGTAATGATGGTAATTAAAAATTCATTAATGCTGCTTTGGGTATATCTTATGAATAATGTAAGATGCAAATTTCTGTTCAAATGTTCAGAACTTAATGTTTAACATTAATTTGAAGTTTTTACTTTGTTTGTATTTATTAAAATTGATATTAGTTAAAAGGTTAGATACAGGAGGAATTGAATTTTATTACATCTGAAAATTCCTGAAAAAAAAAATTAGAAAAGTGCGTAATTAAAAAGCGTTACTTCTAAAAAATAAATACATTAAAAACTATGAAATGCTAAGTAAACTTTCAAATGTTAAATTGCTTGTAGAGTTTCCTTCGAAATGTACACCTCAAATATACTTGTATAAGGCAATAAAAGGTCAAATATTATTTTTTGTCTGAAACAGTCTATTTTTGCATATAAGTTGAAACTTATGTTAATGAACATGAGTAATTTTTATATTATATTTGAATTAGAAACTAGAATGCCACAAAATTTCTTATTCTTTGTTTAATATGTGGCTGCGCATGGTACAAAAAAGAAAACATGAATATATCTTGCTCTATCTTCACGCAACACTTGAGAGCCTATTGAGAGAACTTCAATGTTCTTAAGAACTTCTTAAACAGAACTGTATGCAATTGAGCATGTTACCTTCAAAGAACTTTACTGCTAATTAAGGCACAATTTATTCTGAAAATAATGTTTTTCTAGTATCTCACTTGAGGATACTCGATTGTCTGATGCTCGATCAATCAGAATAAAGCTGTTAGAGCTTTCTGATATCTTATTTATCACATCTAACTACAATGAAAGGAAATTAATATATAAATTGATACATGATTAACTTATTACACATAGGTACGGTTTTCGAATTGTGAAAAAACGTTGGTTTAGATTAATTTCGGAACTATATCTGGCAAGATAATTCAAAAATAAAGTTAACACAAAATTGCTTTGAATTTCTGCAAAGTATTGGTTCAATTATTTTATTATTAAGGTAAACATCTAAATAATTTCAACAAGTAAATTATCAAGAAAAAATTTCAAAAATAAGAGAGCGATTTAACAGAAGAAAAATCACCAAATATATTGTTCATTATCTTGTAATTTTTGAAGAACCTGGTTGATCAAAGATAAGTCTTCTGATTTAATAAAGAAAAAAATATCCATTCTTGGCATATATGATAGTAAAAATTAAATATATTCTAAGAATTGCATCAATATTTTTTCAGAAGAATGTTTATTTTTAATCACAAAAAGAATTTTAAAAACTCATGCTAAGAATAATACAATCGAATTGGCGACGTCAGTTGCAAAGTTTTTTGATTTTTTGATATAGCAAGAAAACTTTTTTACATTCTTTGAGTATTTAAAATGCATTCAAATTATTTCCTAGAACCATTCTGATCTTCCCACATTTTTTTTTCTTTCACAAAAGAAAACTCATTACATTGAATTTTTATATTTCAATCATTTTGCAGAAAGTTTCCAATTTTTCAATGGAAATTGTTTAATGGAAAATGGAGAAATATTCGTTTTTCTGGCCGTCTGCTTTCAGCCGATGCAATGTCCGCTAAACACATCTCGTAAATTTGAACCACAATCAAATGACAAGGTCGAATCTGAATTGAAACCCTACTCTCCACGCCACACCAACGGAGCCTCGACAGAATTAAGATTCTTTTCCCCATCTATCTGACAGGTATTTAATGGAAACAACGCTCGAACCCGCGGTACGACTAAATCATAGCCCCTGCGAGTTCGATGCAAAGATCATTTAAACACTGCGACCACTGTTCGGCGTCTTTCCCCATATTGATACCAAATAAAATTTGTATCCGAAATGATAGATAAATTCAAAGAATATTAATTAATTTAAGTGAATTACTGTATTTTTAAATTCTAACTTTTGACTTAAAATTTGATTCCACTTAACTGGATTGGAATGTAATGTAAGGAATCATTTCTATAAATGTTAAAATTAATCCACTTCCGTTATCTGAACTGAATCAAGATAATTTACACGATTTTTCTCTCTCTACCTCAAAGAATTTTCCTGATTTCCTGCTGATTTAAACTTGTTTTCTTAATTATCTGAATACCCTCTAAGGTCTTAGAACTTTGAAATCTCTACAAAATGCATTCAATCAATATATTTATTAATTTAAAAAAAATTCAATGCTAACTTGATTATTAAAATTAATTAGAGTAGCATGATCAGATTTTATTCGTGATAATTCTTAAAGAGAAGACACAAATTTTTTATTCATGAAACAAATAGTTTGAAGAAAAACCGCTTGAGTTGCTTTGAACATAATTTTTAAATGGCTGTTGTTTCCGGTGATAGAGCACATGTTAGACAAAGCGTACTTTTATAATTCGGGAAATAATTTGCATATAATACATAAAGTGCTTAAATATGCCCTGTTAAGCTTGTTTAGAGTAACAAAAGTGTAGCAAATGATTTAATCTAACTAGTTCAAAGAACGTGGAGTCATAAGAAAACTGAGAACTTACTTTTTTGGGAACTGAATGAAAAAAATTATTTTTGATGTTAAACACTTGGTTCAGAATTAGTTTTATGAGGAACTCGCATAAATGTTTCGATCGTACTATAAATTATCGTATGAATTACTCTAAAAAAGACTTTAGAACTATTTGTAAAATCATGAAAGCATTTATGCTTGGAATTAAGTACCATGGAGTTTAGCATGTACAGCAGCGGTTCCGAACCGGTGGTACGTATCCCAAAAGGTACATGAGACGCCATTGGGGTTACGAGAAAAGAAAACGGTTATGGCTGTCATATATATAAAAAAAAAATAACAAAATAACTTAAAAATATTAAAAAGAATTTTTTAAAAAGTAGTTAGAGTTTTTATTAAGATTATTAGTTGTAATACATTATCGATTCTTGAAAAAGAAAAATTGCTGAAGCTCGCATCAGAGCCTCTGAAGAATTGCTGAATGTGATTCTAGAAAGTTTTGGGGCTCATGTTGTGGCGAAGAATACAGTGAACTTCCTAAAAACGACATAATATAATGGTTTCCATTTATTAAAACGGAGCTTATTGAATGGACGATTTTAAATTTTTTTCCGTACACTTATAAAAAAAAATAAACATAGACACAAATTAAACTCAACTCTGGATTTAAGATTGCATTTATATTCTTTTTTGAGCCTAATCCTGCAAATTTTTAAAGATAAATGCCGTCTCAAATATCCCATTAATTTTTGTTTACCCAGTCTTTACGTTAATTTATTTGCTTACATCAAAAAAAAAGGGGGGGGGGGAAGAACCACACACACAATCCAGACTATTTAATTTAATTCAACGAATGCTTTTTTTTTTTTGAAGAAGAATTTTTTGTAATCTGTAAAGGGTGAAACAGATTCTGTGTGGAGAGCAGATTGAAGGATTCTTAGTTGGGTTATGGGGAAAGGAACAGAGCCAGCTTGGGGTATGTTGGCTGAAAACGGTTGGGAATCACTAATGTGACGGTTACATGTGAAAGTCGTCGAACAATGTTTGCCCATATAAGGTAAACAACTGAAATGAAATGGAAATCTGAAGGTAAATCAAATACTCCCAAATATACACATTTGTAGAATTTTCTAATATAAAGTCAATATTTTCCTACCCCAATTCTAATTTAATTTTTTATAGCTTTTGCAACTATTTTATTATTTTTATTATTTACGAAACTTGTTTTACTTCTGGAAGAAAAATGCCTCCATAGAAAAATGTTAATTTTCAAAATATTATATTTATTGAATAAATTGATTTTAATTTAAAAATTTAATGGTGACAAGTATTTAGAAAATTAGGTATATTTTTTAAGTAATTACAATTCACAGCGGTTATAAATAACGTGCGTATAAAAGCATACAGAAATGTACAGTGATACACTTGACTCGCTTTTACGTCATCAGTGTATCTTTTTTTTTTAATATTTAAATAATATTTTAACTTCTTTTTACCCACAAGGCTGGATTTTAAGCTGTAATCCTTCTACGGCCATAACTTTAAAATATTTTTACCCGATTTTCACAATTCTTGTTGTATGCATAAGCTACATGTATCCTAGTGGCCACGGTGACCTAGTTGTCAAGGTTGGGGACTTGCGGTCGGTGGTTTTCGAGCCCTGATGCCACTAAAGACCCGTCATGCAAATTAAATCTGTCGAGGCTCAAAATCCTCTCGTTGGTATATTATGGAAATTTGGAGAGGCAGGGGCTTGCTCAAGTGTCGTCCTTGTCATTTGACCGAGGTTTATAATTACGAGTCGCCAATAATCTTCGTTTTGCTTAGCAGGGCGATGTTAATAAACAATCACAAATATTCACGTATCTTCTATATAATTCATTATATTCACTTTTTGACTCAGTCTCCATCCCTTTCCACGCACTTGAACCTAAGCATGATTAGTGTAGAAAACCCGGAAGAAAAGATTTCCGGCGGGTGTTGTAGACACCATGCTTTAAAGGCTGCTTTCTCCTCGTCTTCAGTACGATAGTGATGCCTCCAAGGTGCTCTTTTTTTTATAGAAAAAGATGATAGTTGCAAGGTGCAAAGTCGGGTGCAATGTAGCTTCCCAACGTCATCCTCATTCCATGAAGGTCGATAACTTTTTCAATTCTCAGTGCACCAATGGCACCAGGGAACAAAAGATATAAATGTAATACTTAGAAAACAGACCTGGTTTTCCGTTGCAAAAAAAAAAAAAATGTGAAAATTTTAAATAAAAACAGCTATGACCATGAAGACAATACTTATCAATCAAATCTCGTAGATTTGAAATGTTTCTGCTTTTTTTAGAGTTAAGTGATCTTGGTACAATATACTAACATAAAGTGAGTTGATTTATAATAATGACAAAAGTGTAACTAAATCTGAATAAAATTCAAATATAAAATCCATAATGAGGTGGCATTACTTAAAAGTGAATATAATTAAAATCTGTATTAATACTTTTAATTCAAGGAAATCTATTTATCTAAAATCTTTCCCAATGAACTTCTATTTTCTTTCACTTTCTTAGAACTGCAAACGAGTTAGATTTTCCTCGTGCGCACGAGCTACTCATTATCAAAATGAATAGCAACAAAAACCACAAACACGAAAACTATTTTTTGCGCATAACATCTGATTGTTGATTTCATTTCGAGGCAAATTGTCTAATTATCTTGGGATTAAAGTTTAAAAGATAATGTTAT
Source organism: Nephila pilipes (assembly GCA_019974015.1). Classification (NCBI taxonomy): domain Eukaryota; kingdom Metazoa; phylum Arthropoda; class Arachnida; order Araneae; family Nephilidae; genus Nephila; species Nephila pilipes. The sequence continues at coordinate 206,631 of BMAW01101509.1, read as the reverse complement.
GCAATGTTTCAAAGCGTGTGTGTGTGTTTTATTTATTGCCTGTGAATATTTTATTTAAAAAAAAAAACTCTCATTTTTTTATCATTTAAAATGAAACACTGTTTTTTCTGACCACATCTGCGGTAATTTTAGCTGATTATTTGGAGTTACGTCTTTTTCCATAATTGATATTTATTTTTTTTTTTCCTGTAAAAATTTGTCTATAAATTTTTCTATTAATCAATATTTCTTTTGTTATTAACTACTGTAATAAACTTTTCTATAATTTTTAATTATTTAAGTTAATATATTTTGTAATTGTAATTAAATTAAATGTATCTATTTTTTCTGCAGCCCCATTTTTATTATTTAAATAGCAATTCCTGGAAGAATTGCACGACTAATAAATTATTTTCCGTTAAATATTTTAAAATTAACACGAGTTCTAAATTTCATTAAACACTATGTGCTTTTTCTAAGCTTCATTTTATTCTTCATAAAGTATTTTTATAGTAATTCTTTGTCAAAAAATTACTTAAAATGCATATAAATTACAGTAAAATCTTTAAAATATTGAGATTTAAGTATTTGTAAAGAGTATTTCTTTATATATGCGTTTTAAAAAAAAAGAGACCGAATAGCTACTTTTTTTTCCTTATAGGTATAAAATACTCTTTTGGAAAACCATCTTTAATAATCTGTCTGTTCTCACTGATAACTATTAAAGCACAGCTGTATACTACTCTGATTGGATAATTTATATAAATATATATCAGTTAGGATGAGAGAAAAAATCGTCAATTTCTTTCAGAGCAGAATTGAATTTCTTCTCTGTCACACTCACAAGTTCATTGAATAGGTTTCTGATCCATATAGAATGTATTATTGTGACGGTGTAGGGCTATTCATGATTTTCTCTTCACAAACCTCGGGGACTTTTATCAATTTGAATTGGATAGTACTACAATTTCTCTCAACCAAAATAAAGCTTGATTAGGTGAATTAAATAAATATAGAAGTGAAGTGATTAAGATATAATGATACATAAATTATATAGATTTAATTAAAAAATGAAGGGAGATAGAGGATACGACTCGCTATCAGAGAATTTTTATTTAGATTGAAATTCTTCAGTTAGTTTTGTGGATTAAAGAGAGTTCTACTTAAAATAGTAAGCTAAGTAATTACTGTTGAAGAGAGATGTGGAATTAAGGAGTGAACTGGCATGATAAATTTCTTATTTAAATCATAAATTAAATTGTGAGTTAGCTTGGGATTCTAGAGAGAGTGACATTAGATATTTTACATGCTAATAAACAAAGAATTCTGTTTTGCTTTTGTGTGTCTTCAATTGGAGTTTAGTTGTTTTTGATTAATATTAACTGAGATATATGGCACAATAGCTGGGTAATGAAGGGCAGATGCCACATGATGTGTTAAATTTTTCTCCTGCTGGCTTAAAAATTTTCACATTACAAAAACGTATACTTATTATATCATAATTTGAGAGATTGTGCAGCTTTTGGTTTAGTTCTGAAAATCTTTTTAAATGAAACGGGAGGAAATATATTCAAGCAAAAATAAATTTCTTCATATCATAGACAACTGAATAAGATAAAACGGAATGATTAAAAATTATTTATATTTTATTTCGATACTAAACAGTTCGAAGCAATTTTCAGTTAATTTTGCTTAGATTTTAAATAACAATATTTATTTCAACAGCTTTTTTTTTTTAATTGTTAAAAAAGTAGGGCTAGTTATTATGCATGTATTTATATGCTGAAAAGGTAGATTTTAGAGTTCCCAATTAGTTCAATAAGGATTAATTTTTGCTGAATTCACCTAATATTTTACAGCCAATGTAAGTAGTGTTATATAAAGTAGTGAAACTATAATTTGATCGTTAATTTAAAAATGACAAGAAAAAACGCCTTAATTAAAACACGCATTAAATATGCTTGCTGAAAAAATATTTGCAATATAATAATAGATTTAATATCCCCATCCTCAGTTATTCTCTTCTTAGCTAAAATAAATGAAAATGTGAAATTATATGCATGTTTTCCCCCTTAGTCAATGCAGAAATAATTTCATCAGTTGGACAATTCAAAAAACTTAGCTAAAAAATTTATTACCCAAATCATAAATAGTTCCAGATTGTCGAAATATTTAGAGAAATTCCCTATTTTTGAAAGAGAGTGAAATCAATGGCAAGTAGACAGAGTAGGCATGTTTCTCAGGGTTATTGATGAAACCTGCCGACAGGTTGTCCCCTTAGGGGGGTACAGCAAAACCATTATCGTGGCGCCTCACTGTTAGGGGTGTGGAACCATGAATAAACTAGTTCGGGTGTTTGGTGCCTGCTTTAAGTTTTCTTTCACGTTTGCAAAAGTAGCGTTCTGGGAATTTACCAAGGGTTTTGAATACGAAAAAAAAAAACGAAAAAGTAAAAAATAACGAACAAAAAATTCGATGCATTTTTTGCAGTTTCCCAATATCGTGAATGTTTGATACTATTTACGTTTAGAAAATCATTGATCATTTCCTATAATAGTTGAAACAATTAAGTTTAACAGGCACCGTTTATAGCAATTATATTTTCAGCGTGCTTCAGTTAATCAGTCAGATCCAGTCTTCTAAAATGGCGTCGATTCCTTCTCTGATACATAGATATATATACAAGAGACAGAGCTGATAATGATAAAGCATTCTACCTAAATTTTATTTGACAGATAATTTTGTGATTATTTTACTTGTATAATCTGTATGATGACTAGTTATGTAAATACATAAGTGTAGCATATCATTATTAAACAAATTTCAAATTCTCAATTTTGCTATATTTTTCGAGATAGCTTAAAATTTTTTATAACAAACTCCTTTATATCGAATAATTTTTGAACAAACATTTTTTTTTAAAATTACAAAATAGGTTATTTCCCATATCTGATCTATTAGAATTAATTATAAATACTTATACTCGTAAATATAATCTTATTATTTTATTTTCAAAATTACTCATCAGTTGTGCGTTCTTTTATTACAAACCAACATCTACATTTTTACTAAAAGTATATTTACTTAATTTAAGTGTTTCAGTCGCTTATTTTTACTAAGATATACAGTAAAGTATTAAAATATGCCTTCATTTTATTTATTTATTCATTTAGTTTTCTGTACATAGTAAATATTTTTAATTTCATGCATGACATTGTTTTTACTGCATACATTTAATTTTATCAAAAATACTATTTTACTATACATTATTTATTGTTAAATTTTTAATCTACTCCATCTAATTGAATTGAAATATTTTACTTTGTGTTTGGCTCAATATATCCCATTAAGACTCAATCCCACAAATTCAAACCAACCAACTAGCACTAAGTGTAATTCTTTTTTTAAGTTATTTTACTCACAATAAATGTAACTGCATTTTGTAGATTTTAGCACTAGCTCTATCTCTCTCAATAAACTCTTACTTTTTTTAACTATCTGCCAAAATCTCATTGAGTATTTCTTGCAATTCAAACCAGCCAAAAAATTATAATGCTAATTTTTCATGCAAGCAGCATACAGTGGCATGGATAGGCAATCATTAACATTTACACAAATGTAAAAAATTAATATTGGGGTTTTTAATAAAAAAAAAAGCATTATACATGAGAAGTATAGAAATCTACACGCTGCGTAATTGAAAAATATAAGACGTCGTATAATCAGAAAAATGAAAAACGAACCTCCCAACGCTTAATAGCAGTAAGTGATTGAAATTAGATGCAAATGGTTTTATAAGTTTCAGCTTAACAGTTAATAGATGTTGAATTAATTGAAGAAAATAGGATTTAGACATATACACAGAAAAATTATGAATAATGAAAAAGCTTATGATTTGATGCTAGGAGTCTCTTTCACTCTGATTCTGAAACTTAAACTTAATGATAAATTTTTGAGAAAATGTAGACTTGATGAAAAATCTGTAATTAAAGCCACAACTAACAATTACATTAAATAATCAGTTGTAATAAAATTCATTACAAAGAAGGGTTTGGGTACCACTAACTCCAACACTAAACATTTAATATTCATACACACATGTATATATGTGTGTGTGTGTACATATCCCACACATAATATATATATCCCGCAGTTTTTCTTCAATTTTTTTTGTTTTTTAAAAATTTTCAAATACTACATTTTTTTTTATATATTTCTGAGTGGGTTTTTTTTTGTCTATTTATTTTAATGTACTTTATTTTGAATTGATATTTTTTCTTTTATAGTTAAATTTGTTTAATGTATTCACGTTTGCATTCCAGTTTACAATTTTATCTAACCATTTATGGTTTGGTTCCTGTCTTTTTTCTTAACGGTTCAGTTCAAATTATTATATTTTTAAAATAAACACTTTTGAATTAACTTCTTTGATTTAATATGATTTTCTTAAAAAAAAAACTGTATTATACAATATAATACAAATTTATAATTATATATATATATATATATATATATATATATATTAAACACTACGGGGCACTGAAAATGCATCATGAAGGAGTAGTTAGAAAATTAAGCAAATTTCAGGGTAAACGCACGTAACCAAGTTATGCAACTGATGGGACAAGTTCAGCTTTCCAGCGCAGGTTGAGGAAGATATAAGGGAAGGAACCTGCAGAATATTTAATGTTCGTGTCGTTATTTCTGCTAAGGAAATCATTGTAGAAGAATTGTTCTTTTCTCAGGGAATGCGTGTAGTAGGAGAGAATGCCAGGCTGTCGTCAACGGAGGCAGTTCCAGCAGACAGATGATCGAACTGAGAAGAGCAGGTTTGTACATACGGCAAACCTCAGCTTACACACACCTGGACCTCGTCCACAGTGCACCGGTTGTAGCGAAGATAGTTGGAACAAGGAAATGTGACAAGTTTGAGGGGTGCTGAGGCAGCCAGAGTGACGTCAGCACTCCTGAATCGACGATCGGTGGCGGACCCGGAAGCCACTTCTACCTCCATTCTGCAGCATATTCAAGACGTCCTGGGTGTTCCCATATCGACCAGAATTATTTACAGTCTATTGGGTGCTAGTGGCTTGCACTCATGGTGTCCGTAAGAAGACTGCCTTGACCCCACAGCATAGTTTCCAACGCCTGCAATGGTGCCAAGCTCGAGCGATATGCATGACGGAATGATACTGGTTCGTGTTCTCAGAAGAGTCTAGCTTCTATTCCTCCTATGATAGTCACCACGTACGAGTGTGGCGTCGATGTGGAGACAGGTCCAATCCGGCAGCTATTGTGGAACTCTCTACCGAGTGACAACGAGGCACCATGGTTTGGCGCGCAATTGCACACGATTCCAGGTAAACTCTAGTTCCAATTGAGGGATCTATAACGGCCCTACTATACGTGGATGGTGAGCTGTGGTCGGTGACATTCTCCTACCTTCAGGGAAGGAGTCCAATGCCTTTTATCAGCTGGATAACACCCAACCGTACACTGCTCTCCTCATCCAACGTACTCTGCAAGGTGTATAGATTCTTCCCGGGTAACCATTCACTTCTAATTTTTCACCCATTGAATACATTTGGGATGTGATTGGACTTCATTTTCATTCATTTGGATGTGATTGGACTTCATTTTCATTCATTTGGATGTGATTGGACCTACCACTTCCGTGTTCAGAACGGTTGACACGGAATCGAGAGCCATTCCTCAGGACGTCATCCGTACTCCCATGGACTCTGTTCCTAGACGTGTTGCTTCGTGTATGTGTATGTATATATTTATATATATATATATATATATATATATATATATATATATATATATATATAGTTATATATATATATACATAAGAAACACATGCAAAAATAATAATAAATTACCTAACTGTAGCAATTATAAAAATTAAACCATATTTAACTAATAATTTATTTTAGTTTTGTTTTAATTTCTAGTGTAATAAAATGTATTATATAATAGAATTTTGAAAAAATTAAACTATCACAAATATCTTAAGAAACATAAACATTACAAAAATTTAAAAGAAGTAAAAAAAAATTAAGATAATGAGGTCAAAAGTTTTTCTAGCAGTAGCATGATTCCATGCTCATAAAATTTATGTTCATTGATGGTAAAAAAACTGATCTTAGTGAATTTTAACCTTATTTGAAATGAAGGTTTTTACCGTCTAAAACATTTTGAAGACACTGGAACAAATAATAATCAGAAGGTGCCAGATCTGTAAAATATGGTGGATGTGGCAGTATATCAAATCTAAGCTTTTAAAGCTTTTGGTGAGTTAACAAACTTTTATTATCTTGGTAGAACGCTACACATTTTCCATTGATCAATTCTGGTATTTTCTGTTTAAGTGAATCTTTGGATTTGTCCAGCTGATGACAGTGCTCTTCAGAATTGATCGCTGTGTTGTCCGTGAGAAGATCAAAGAAAACGATTCTTTTGAAATCCCACCAAATGGATAGCATCGCCCTTTCTTGATGAATATCGTCTTTCGAAGTGCTTTGAGCCCGTTCATTTTTATTACTCAATGATCTCTTGCGTGTAACATTGCTGTAGACAACCCATTTCTCATCCCCAGTGTTGATGCGCTTCAAAAATTGATCAATTTCTTGACGTTTGAGAAGCATATCACAGGCATCAATGACACAGCACAAATGTCTTTCCGTATGCACACTAGGAACCCGATCGTGGTGCTTTGAGATTAAACCTAGACGTTGCAAATGATCATGAACGGTCCAATTCAATAAATTTATTCTCTCAGCGATCTCACAAGTTTTTTTTCGCCGGTTTGCATCTATTAATGTCTTTAATGTGTCTTTATCACCTTCAATTGGCTTTCCAGAAAATGTTGTATCTTCAGCATCAAAATTGCAGGATCGAAATTTTGCAAACCAGTTTTGGCATTGATGTTATGTCAATACGTCTTCTCCATGTACATCGTATAATTTTTTTCTAGTTTGAACAGAATTTTTACCTTTTCGATAGTAAAAAAGTTAAATATGCCAAAAATGCTGCTTTTCATTTTCCATATTTGAAAGGGTATCAACCAAAAACTACTGCGTTTAATCAATCGATTTTTTTACAAGCAAGCTTTGATATATCAGCTGTCAAAATATATAATGATTGAGCGGCTTAAATATGAAGTTGGCTGTGAAAAAATACAATCAATTCCTCTATAGGAAAAAAATATAATTACTTTCCGAACAACCTAATAGTTTATTCTGTTTCTGGATAGTTAATCTTTATTTATGAGTATTTGTAATTGAAATACAACTCAGAGATTGCTTACAATTTCATATAGAAAGTGAGTATGTGTTGTGATCACTACAATCATCAATAAACTTAAAAATGTACGAAACCGAAGAAAATAATGAGTTTAATTTAGTATTAAACTATAACTGATTAGCAAAACATTTACTCGCACATATCTCTGCGGGTAAGACCACTTGTATAGAAAAATAATGCATTTGTGTTGCTTTTCAAATATAATTTTTGACCAGGCTTATCAATTTTTCCATATATCAATTTTTGTTCTTAATGTGAGTTTTAAAATGAATGTGCGTGTGTGTCTTAAATGCAACCAAAGTAATATCACGCATAAAACTTTTGTAATTATCTTTAAATGTGTATTGATTTGTATTTGATAGAATCAAATTTATTAAAAAGAAAAAGAAAACAATTATTTATTAGATAATTTTTTTTTCACATCAAATACATGGATATTTCAAGCATCAATTGATCATTTCATCAGTCGAAATACTAATTAAAAAGTGATCCCGCTAGGTAAAAAGAACTGAATGCATTAAAAAAATTCGCATTTCTTCCAATCCTTACATAACCAAATTCTTAACCTTTCTACCAGTAAGCTCAAACATACGTATTTACCCCCATCAAAGTGCAAGACAAGGAATTATACTGACGTATATGTACGTCACTGTCGGTCAAAAGGGTAATGACCAGATTTAGATTCAGATTTCGGGCCACTACTGATTTTAGTAATTCTGTATTTAAAAAAAATTGTATTTTTGAGCCATCTCATCGATATTGGATACATTTTGTTTACCATTTTTAACAGTCATATAAAACTACTCTTGCTTTGCATTCCTTTTAAATTTTTAATTAAAAATATTTTTAAAGGAATGATATTTCTTTAGGTGTTAACTAGACAAACTGTAGAAGAAAAAGTAAACTGTCATTTTAAATCTTTTTTGAATGTTATGTGCAATGAATACAAATATTAATTACAGCATGAAAATAATCAACCTCTATTTCATCTTTATTGCCCCTCGAGGATGAAAAGTAATTAAAAGTTTTATTCTCTTTCTCAGATTCGATCACACTTAAATAATCTTTCATGAATGTGAAAAGATTTGCTTCACGTTTAAAGAAATGCTGAGAAGGACAATTTTTCTTACTTATGTTCACGTAATTACATTATCATCTATTCAATGTGTCAATTATCATTTGCTTAGAAATTATTGCTTTTTAGTTTTGATATTGTCAATAAGTGAAAGCAAATTTGAATTTAATTTTATCTCTGAATATCTGATTGGCATTCAGTAGGAAAATGTTAATGAATCTAGCTAATTAAAATTAAAATCTCCTCATCAAACTTAAGTAAACAAGGTAATTTCTTTTACCTTATTCAAAGATCCGATAAGCAAGAATTTTTTTCCTGTAATACTGGAAAAACATATAAATTTTATAATTAATTAAAATATTTATATGAAAGTACTTAATTTTTTTTAAATTTTAAAAGTTTCTGTTTTTACCTTAGGAATAAGTGTCTACATATAGCCAACAGCAATCATTTAAATTTAACTGCCTTAATAAGTACCGGCGTAAAAATTAATAGATATTTTAAACAGTTCTAAAATTAACAAAAGGAACGCAAGACATTCAACATTAGATTAGAGAGATTTTTTTTATATGAAATGTTTCAATCTAACTTCTCTAAGCCGGCGTTTCATCACTAATGACAGATTTAACAATGTTTTGATTAAACAATCTTTTGACAATAGCTCTTCTCACATATTGTATTGAAGATGATATTTTTATTTGATTGTCTTTCTTTAAATTTACTTTTTCCAATGAATAGATTGGTAGGGCACACACTGACAAGGAAATCAATGAGACTGTATACGAATTCCAAGTAATATATGGATATCATACTGAAGTTAATTGTATGATCGCGGAAATCATTCGCTCCATATCTATTCTGATGGAAAAATCCTTTGGTGAAATCTTAATATTCAATAGTTATTATGTTTACTCCCATGTGGTGTTCATTTACAGATCACTAACATAAAATGCCTATTAAAAATTGTATACATTTCGAATATTTCTTTTGAGGACTTATGATAGACCACATACAACTTATTTACGTGGCTTCAAAGATCTGTTAACTTATTGAATTTAAGTAAAATATTTGTTTAGATTTTACTCGATCCTCTTGTTCGAGGATGATTCAAAAAGTGCTTGGTTTTGAACCAACGTCGCCTTAGCAACTTATCCACTGCCAAGGCAAATCGATGCTACCATTGTGTGCTGCAACCGACTAAACAGGCCCAAAATAAATTCGACACTGATTCGACACATAGCTTTGCTTTAATTTGTCAAGTATTTACTACCAAATCAAAATATAATTGCTATCGCGTTAAGCAAAATGTAGAATAATGGGAACATTATATGGTCCTCTAACTTTTCGACGTCTTTTTTTGTAGAACGATTTGCATTTGCTCTCAAAATAAGCATCATTTTCGGCAATCATTTCTCCATTTGAGCTAAATTTCTTTCCCCGAAGCATCTTTTTGATACCTGTAAGTAGTCGCTGGGGACCAGATCTGGAGAGTACGGTGAGTGAGGAAACGATTAGAATCATAATTCCTTCAATTTAACCATCGTTTTCATCGACTTGTGACATGATATATTGTCTTGGTCGAACAACATTTTTTTGTTTTTCCTTTGCATGTGAGACCATGTTTTTTTTCCTGATTTCTACACTCAATCTATCTAATAATGTCGTGTAATATTCGCTATTGATAATTTTACCTTTCTCAGACAAAATACCATGCACGTCCCAAAATACGGATGCTATAACCTTGCCAACTGACTTTTGAGTTTTTGATTGCTTTGGACGCCTTTCACCGGCTGCTGTCCACCCAACTGAAGATCATTTTGATTCAGATGTGTAGTAATGGATCCATATTTCATCCATTGTCACACACCGACGCAAGAAATTCTTTTTATCTTGCTTGAACAACTTCAAGCAGCGCTCTGAATTGTTGACGCGTTGTTTTTGGTCCAGTGTGAGCAAAGCGGCACCCACTTCGAAAGCGAGTTACACATGCCCAAATTTTGGTGTGAAATTGTAGACATACTACCTTCTGATACCTTTAAGGTGTCAGCTGTTTTACGCAACTTCACTTTATGGTCTTTCAAAACTATTTTTTTTTAAAATGATTCTAGGAACAACTACTGATTTTGGGAGACCAGAGCGTTCACCAACAACGGTGTTTGTGAACATTATCATGCAAAAAAACGTAATGATCATGAAGACTCATTATTCGTCACACTACAATGTAAATTATTTTTCGAAATATCTGTATAAAGCTGGTTATTCTTGATTTTATTAATTGGGTTTAAATTGCCAACTCCGAGGTACTTATACAACCCCAAATAAGCTCTCTCCTACGTCCATATTTCATTGTTGGAAATAAATTCCTTGGATACATATCTGTGTTTCTTTTTAGCCACACCATTAATCTATCATCCAATCCAAAAACGTTAAGTCTGCTCTCGACATAAAAAAACCCCCACTTTTTTACAAAACTCTGAGCTTTTAAGAAAAATTCTTTCTCATAATCGTCCTAAGAATTCATTTTGCAAATTACAGAAAAGTAAAAAAATAAAAGGGAAAATACTACTTTTTTATGAGGAATTTCCCATTCATTTTTTAGTTGTGTACCAGTTAAACATTCATTACTATTGTTCTCTGTATTGCTATGCCATTTCATCATTATTAATATCGTTTCGTAGGGCAATGATTTTTTTTTTTTTCGTTTTACTGCCTATCGTCTAATTGTCGTTGTATATAGAACCAAAATTTCCTCCTGAAAGTTTTATTTCTTTGACGTAAAATCAGGCTGTTTCAGTGTGTCTAATTTATTATATATATTAGTTCTATTTAGCAGTATATCATTTTTTATGATTCTTGGCGTAACAAATGAATTTATCTATTGCAAAATCATATCGTATTTGATTCTGTCAACTTGACTGAATTTTTATTCAAAATCGTTTTAAAAAGCAATTTGAACTGTTGTTAGGAAGATGATTTTTCACATGATTTTTAATGATGTCCATAAAATCTGAATTATGTTAATTGATGTATTTAAATGTACTTAACTACCTTCCTTCCATAAGAAAGGACTATAAATTTTCAATAGCTTTTAAAATTTCCTACGATGATATATAGGAAAGTCATTCCTTTAATAGAGCTTTTTGACCAAATAATGTTAATTTTCCTACTATCTTATTTTACAAAGAACATGTTTGTTGAATCTGAAGGACATCATGAAAAACATTAATGAATTCACTAACCATATTTTAAAGGATTGGTTATTTAAAAAAAAAAAAAACCTTCGTATATTTTCCTGATGTTGAGTACTTCATTTTTGTGTAATTAAAACTCCGAAGGATAAACATAATATCCCACGAAGATTTACAAAAAAGTTGTATTTAAAAATATTGCCTGATATGCAAAATGGTAAGCATTGTGCCATTATAATAATTTTCTTTAAAATAATAAATTTTGAGTAATATTTCTTTCTTATTCATTGTAAGAGAAATTATACGTCTAATGACAGTACGATGAAGGTCATTTTCGCTTACATCACTGTGACGGCAAACATTCCTGTTTGCCTCTTGTGCCATAGCTAAACTCAATGTATTAAACTCTAAAAGTCAGTAAGTCAATCAAAGAGACGTTAGACAAGTACGCGCTGTATTTATTGGTTGATTGATAATATAACGACAATTATAAATGCTCTCCCGGACAAGACCTTAACTATATTAACTTGATCTACCAGTAATAACCTAACTGATTCTTACCACTAAGATCACACTGAGGCTGTCTTCACTTCTAGCATATATTAACTAGCCGATAACTTGTAGCAATTCCCGGCTCCGACTTCGAGTCTAGAACAATTGCTAAACGCTAAAACCACTCGACCTCTCTATCGTGACTCTCAAGCTGAGTTTATATATTTCTTAACTCTCTTGCTTCACTTCATTTCTACCTGCTTCCTATCTGCATATTCAAATTTCATTTTTGGTTGGGCAAAGGTTGTTTAGCAAAAGCAATCAATTTTAATTAAAAGTCCCCAAGGTTAGTGAAGAGAAAACCGCGAATAGCCCAACGTCACATCACTACTTCTCTAGAACCTTGATGACAAACCTGCTGAGAGTTCTGTCAAATTTTATTCATCGTTTTGTTTAATACCATCTCGTGGGACTCTCAGTGAAATCACTTGGAAAAAGGATTAGAGAAAGGGTAAGAAAGTACCAATAATAGTGAAATATCGAACATTTGTTAACAGAAAAGATTGACAGTTGATTTGATAGATACCATGAATTACCAGGTGACACCATACACAGTTGCGCTTTTGCACTGAGTATATGAATGATCAAGGAATAAAGAAATCACATTCATTTTCTGAAATATTCTTTATTAATAAACTTAATTACAGGTATGTGTATGTATAATACACTTGATAAAGTATATTTAATATCAAATCTGATGTTGCTTATTTTCATATAGTTTCTTAATATTGGGTTTATATTCCGTTTTCATTAGCTTAACGCATTTATAGTCAATTCATTTTTAAGTTTATTTCTATTGGTATAATTTTAAAAAATATTATTGAGAAAAACAATTTTTTACATATATATATGGACCCAATCATCTTTAAAAGAGCATTAACAAGTTTCTTCATTGATGTAAAATATGTTTAATAAAATTATTTTATTTGTTTAATAAAATATATGTTTAATAAAAAAAAATTTCCATTTTAAGTGTAGGATCATTATTATCTGTTCTGCTTTCATAAGCTTTCCTTTCTACTCTGGAAAGCACGTTTTTAAATTTATTTTTCTACACTATGGCTGCTTTGAAATTCAATTAATTCCATTTCTAAATTATGTATATCTAGCCACATATATATTCAATTCACTCCATTATTTCGAAATCTCTCTGTGACATATATTTCCCAAACTTTTAAATTGATTAAATCCCTCTTGAAAATCTCGTTTTATTACCCGTCTAAGAGTTAAACATTTTTTATTACATTTTCTTGAATATCAAGGGTATTTTCAAAAATTATTATCTTTCAAAAATCATTTTGTAACTAAGGAAAATACTTAATGAGTTTCATTCCGAATCTTTAAAGAAGATGTCAAATTTCGTCATAAATATTTTAATATTTTCAAACATCATTTATAAAACTTGTCAATTTCCCTTAAGTTTTCTATTTAGTTCATTGAAAAGCAAAGTGATGTCACAAAAAGCATAAAACCATTTAACCATTCAATATTTAAAAATTCATCATAACTACCCACATTGTTTCTTTTTTCATTCAAAAAGAGCTTTTTTCCTTCTAATAAATTGGCAAACCGATTAAGAATTTGACCACAACTGAGATGTTGAAGATCGTTGTATGTCAAAATCCCAGAACATTTGCACCCAATTTTCTCTAAAAATAGTGCAAATTCTTATTTATTAAGACCATTTACTTTTTTAAAGTAAACATTTTCCAATGTATTGCCAGTTGTGGCTCTGTTTTATTACAACAGACAATACATTGGAAAATGTTTTTGAGCCTTGCTACACATATTGACTTACTAATGTATCCTACAATGACATTCGAAATTTTGCTTAAGTTGTTGAATGAAACCAATGTTTTCCCTACTATATTGGGTGCACCATCTGTTGTTACAGAAACAATTTTATAATAATTAGATATTTATACTTTAATAATTTCGATTTACTGTTCCCTTTTTATGATATAAAAATAAGTGATTAAATCAATGCGGGGATCATTTAAAATGCCTTCCAGTGTCAGTGTCTGATCCACGGGTAGAAAGATCACCAACACTTCTCTAGCAATAATTTTTTGAAATGTTTACATATACACAACGACGATATGTTTCAAGTTGACTGAAAATGGCCTGTTATAGCTAGATCCAAAATAAGGTTAAAAAACAGGAAGCCAATAAATATTCGTCATACCATTGTTATATGACGCTAAATACAATATTTATGTGTATAAAGATGTGCTTCATAACAACATATTACGAATTTTCTAGTTGATGAAACAAGTTTAAAACAGATTACTTTTCCTCCTACGACTTGATTATTTTTAAGAAACTGCTCGCTTAATTTGTAAACATCTTGTTGGATTCAACGTGTGATGAAAAACAGATAAATGGGGAAAATGGTTTTTAATGTTGAGAAAGCTAATAGTACGAAATCCATACGAAGGAAACACTTTGCATGTTTTGATCATATTTGAAGTTAATTAAATAATTTAGTTAAACTTTAATTGATGAGACTTGAAAAATAGGTTTTAGTAAATACTAATTTGTCATGAGAATAAAGAACAACTAATCTGCTAAAAGGAAATAATATGTCAATGGGTAGTTATTTGTTTCATTGCTTAATCACAGTTAATGTAACAAATAACTATTCATTGACATATTATTTCGTTTTAAACACAATTAAAAATAAATTCAGCATCGGGGGGGGATGTTTTATACAGTATAATAATACCTCTGAAATGGAACAAAACAGTGGAAAGCCTCTTTAAGAGAAACATCTTAAAAAGCTATACTCGGTGTATCTTTTATAATATATATATATATATATATATATATATATATATGCATATTTCTCCCCGCGGATACTAACAACTCAAAATATTACTCTTACCGGGATATGATGCGAGTTTATTCATAACGGAGAAACTTCGAATTTAACCAACAGAACATTTCATAATTATTAAACTAACAGAAATGGTACCTGAAACATCGTTTTCTTAAAATACAATTAGTAGACCCAAGTATTGATCAGTTGTTTCTTCCACACTTATTTTTAAAGTACGTTAGCAAATTGATCAATCACGTTTTTTATTATATATAGTTTTCATTGAGAAAAATTATTTACTTATATTTCTTGTAAAATTATTACATTTTGTTATTTGTATTGAGAATGCAAACATACATCACACAAGAATCAAATAAAATGTCCTAATATAATGAATTTTTGTTTTATATTCACGGATTAAAAATTCGTGGAAATTTACTGGTATACCGGTTATGTTTGAAAATTTTACCAAATTACCGGTAATAGATAAAGAAATATATTTATAATTGCTATTTGGCACCAAAACTATTAACAGGAATTTAACAAATTGGCCTAATAAAAATTTGGCAGTTAAAACATTAATAACAGTATTCATATAAACTTTTTTTAAATATATTGAAGAGATAAAAAGAAACTGCTATTATTTAGTAGTTTTGATGTATGATGCGTGTAATATGTTTCACTTAAGAATTATGAAACTACGCAAAATACTAATATGTTTTCTGTTAATTCGAAAAATGAAAAAAAGTGTGGTGTTCCGCTCTTATTTTAATGAATATAAAAACCTTTTTCAAAATACTAGCAATGTATTGCAGAAATAATATCATATATTCCGTAAATCATGTTTCAAAATATTAAATCATATTGTCTTATGATTGTAGTTGGTTTGAAAAAGACTAGGTTTCTAATTTTGCTTAAATGTGCATTATTTCCTATAAACAATACTTATTAAAACTCCCTATGTTGAACTAAGCGCTAACTTATAAGATATAAATTTTTCCTAGGATAAAAATTTAAAAAAAAAAGAAAAACTTATAATCACATTAAATAGAGAAATTGTGGTTTAATATACATTTGTCCACTCAGAATTACAGAAAGGATGTTTTAAAGTAAGTATTTATAATTACCTACTGTGTGTGTTTTCCTCATTATTTGAGATTCAAAATACACGCGACTGAAGTAATTGCGAATTGCAAGTTTAAAATAATACAATATTCCAGGAAAACTATATTCGGACTATTCATATAACATTTTCCTGGTATAGTTCCGGGTGAGAAAGAAAATAAATAAATTTTTGAAAATATATATACATTTTTCAATAAACAAGTAGTAATAGATATGTATTACTATTATTAGTAATAAGACAATTTATAATAAATCAAAACCATTCCATCAAGCATTCTTGAATTGTTAGAACATCGTACTGTCTTCGTAACAATTGGAAGATGAAACACTAGTCAAATAATTGTATTGAAATACAGATAATTATATTCCTAGCAAAGTACTTTTTTTTATTTTTTTCCAAGTTTTTCCTTATTGAAAATACCCAGACCTCACCTTTGGCTGGTGGTCAGTAGGAAATCTATGCAGACTGTCACGGAAGTCACTTCCCATGACATGATCAAACCCCCGATACCTTTGAAAGGTGCGGTTGCGAGATAGGGATCAATACCATTCATAAGAGAAAGAGAAAAGACAATCCTGAAATTGGTTATAAGCCATTGAATCGTGCTCTTAAAATCGGATCGGAGGAAGTATTCAGAGATTGGGGAAAACAAAGGAATGACAGTGGAAAGACAGAGTAAACACTTTCTTGAAAAGAAATCCTACTTTATCAATCATCTACCGGAAGCCTCGAATATATAGGTTCAACAATGAACTTGAAATTCCTAATAAATTACTCAAAAGCGGGCTTGAAGGTTATGATATGTTCTACATCAAAGAAATAGTGATGTTATTGTTATAATACACTGTAAGATAGTTTTAGAAAAGGTATAGAAGTGTGTGCATGGAAGAAATTGCGTGCTCACAAAGAGATTATAATAATTTTCAATGCTTGTTTTAAGCAAATTTACCACAATGCGTTAAAGCTCGACTATTCTCCGTTCCGGTTGGGAAGTGAATACAAAACGCATGTGATGGAACTCTCACTCTCGCTAAGCTGCTCTACAAAAATCCTGAAAAAAAAATCTAAGCTATTTTAATAAAGCTGAAAATTGGAATCTTGGACTACCCTTTTTAGAGACATTGAATAAAATACAGCTACCAAAACTGAAATAAATTAATATTAAACTAATATTAATTCGTTGAATTAAGTTGTATAACAAGATTTAATTTCAGAAGCGGAAAACCGGAAAGTTTTTTTTTCCTTTTCTTTTCTTTTTTTTTTTTTTTTTTTTTTTTTCAAAATGTTTCAGACAAATTGATATTTTATCAAACTGCTCTCATTAATTTTCATGCATTCCTCATCTTTCCCTATAAAGAATTAAAGTATCATTTATGTATTTTTGTTTTGATATAATGGACATGCTTAAAAATTTAAAAATTCGATATTTTAAAATTCGAACATGTTAAAAATTCGATATTTTAAAATTCGAACATGTTAAAAATTCGATAAATCGTTACCAGGAGTAAAAATGCGTAAAGTCGCATGGTGGATACTTCGAAGTGCATCTGCAACAGATACATTGTATACATAACAGATAGAGCATCTATATTGCGCATCCATTACACATAGATAAACTTTCAGGAGTATAGTTTAGAGTTCAATTAACTGATCGGAACTCAAATTTTTAGATAAATAAATCTGCCTAAGCCTATATCAATTATCAAAATTATAATTGTAAAATTGGAGAGACATTTTAAACAAACAAACGCACATACAGCACATTGAGGGCAAAATATGTAGATTATCAAATACCTCGAAAGTTTTTTTTTTTTTCGTTTAAGAACATTTATTATGTCATTTAGGTAAACTGAATTAGAATTTAACTGTTTCTCTTATTGTTTCTCAAACATTAAGGGCAATTTTCTTGAAATTTTATTGTGGTCGCGGGTTCGCAGGTGGAGGTTTTCGTCGAGTCGTGGTTTTGAGCCTTGATGCCACTAAAGACCCGCCTCGCAACCAGGGCTGTTGCACGTTACATCTGTCAAGGCTCAAAGTGTTTCGGATGGTTTGGTGTGGAAGTTTTGAGGGGGAGGTTCTAGTTCAGGTGTCGTACTAGTTACTTGACCAAGATTCAAAATCACGAGGTCTGTCACCAATAGCCATCGCGTTGCTTCTAGACGTTAATAAAATCAATCAGTCGATCATGAAATTTTTTTAGGAAAACTTCTTTTTCTTTCGTTCGCATATCTCAATACATGAATTGTCTTTTCTAGAGAAAATGAAGTCCAACAAAACACATATCTAACTAATTCAATCTGTTCGTCACCTGACAGGTAACAATAAAATATTTCTGATGTAGGTAAATATTGCTAATCAGATGTACATAGAGAGTAAAAAAAATTTACAATAGCATTTTTGCGAAAGAAAATGTAGTTTTAGAATGCTAATTAGAATAAAATCAGCTCAAAAAATAACAACGAATAAAATACAATTCTACGAATATGACTGTGATGTAAAAAATTAAATAAATATTGAATTATTTTTTAAATACACAGAAAACTGTAAAAAATTAGAAATTTTGAAGCATTTAAAATGCATTCGCGCACTAAAATAAATGCAAATTTTTTTAGGTATTTTGGGATTGAATTTGTAAGATCTTTGTCGGTGACATCACTGATCTTAAGGTATATATATGCGATTCTATATAGAGCAATTTAGACAACCCTGCATTTTCTATATGCGTCGTAAGTCTTATGGTACTTGTTATTCTGAAAAAAAGTAATTATAAATCTTTTTAAAAAACTATAAAATATGCAACGAAATTTCATTATTAATTTGTATACTCTATTCTACTATATAGTGTATTATTCGGAGGCTAATGGCTTCTAAAATGCTACTTAATGTTCAACGTATAGGACAACAATTTCTACTTACCACTGTTGACAGATTTTTCACTCATTCGCTTAAAAAAAATTCCGAAAATAAGTGCTTCTAAACATACAGCAGAATTAAAAAAAAAAAAGAGAGAGAGAGAGAGAGAGAGAAATGACCGTACAATTCGAAATGCATGAAGACTTCCAAGATTGTGTAACAAAATAAAAATTGTTTGTGAATGAAAGGAATCGGAATTTAAGATTATCCTTCGTTATAAAATACGCGAACGAAAGCCTCGAGACCTGGAAAAAAAATTATCTTTGCTGGCTAAAGTAAATGTAACGTTTTTGAATCGGAAGGCAGACGAATGTTATGGAGAAAACAAAACACAGAAATTACCCAAGGTATTTACTTTCAACAACGAAACGTGGGAGCGGGCTCGTTTGGTGTTGAGTAGGTGTCTAAGGGTCAACAATATAAACTTAATTACTGGAATCAAGAATAACCAGCTTTATTTAGACATATAAAAAAATAATGTACAGTTCAGTGTGATGAAAAATAGGTCTCCGTGGTGATTATGTTTTTATGCATGATAATGATCCCAAAAAAAACGCATTCTTAAATACACAGCGACGCATCATATATATCTCTTTTAAATTTGTGAAATTTCCATCTCAGTCACAGACACGTCAATCCTAATGAACATGTACAGGAATTTCCTGATCTAAATGTTCAAACCATGTCTATTTCCAATGAACATGACTGGATAAACCTTCTTAAACCAGAGTGGGACTACATTTCTAATTCGGTGATAGCAAATTTCCTTGAATTTATACAAAAAAGTCTCTGAGAAATTATACACCCAACAAGTATTAACTATAAAATACTATCTTAAGCATTTGAGATTATGTGCATTGTATCAATACTTTCAACACCACAAGATTGTGCATTATTTATGTTTTACAAATTTTATATTCTTAAGCCAAACTTTTTCATGTAAATTTTACATGGAAATATCAACTGATTGATTGTTTATTAACGCCGCAATTAGAAGCAAACACTAGAGCTATTGGCGATTGGACCTCATAATTTTGAATCTTGGTGAAGTGACAAGAACGACATCTGAGTTGACACCACCCTCTCCAAACTTCCACATTATGCTCTGGGAGGACTTGGAGCCTCGGCAGATTTAAAGTGCACCAGTCCCGCTACACGGAGGGTCTTCAGTGGCCTCAAGACTCGAACCCACGACTCGATGAAACAACGCCGGTCGCAAGTTCTCAACCATGACCACTAAGCTACTACGGCCCTATTGAAATAGAAAATGTATTTTATTGAATGTAATTTAATACTTATTTTATAATTTAATTATATACTTATTGACCGAGTGGCTTCTTTAGTTTTTACTATTAATGTATAACGTCTTCCCTTCATTACTCGACTCTAGTGCCATATCTTAATAATGTATATTAAGCAATTAAAGCGAACTCCAATTGAAGACACGTAAGAACAAAACAAAACAGTTTGTTAATTATCACTGTAGAATGTATAACTTATGTCACTCTCTCTCGGATCCTAACCTAACTCACAATCCCAATTTATGATTTAAATAAGAAATCTTACCCTACGAATTCACTCGTTCTTAATTCAACAGTTCTCATCAACAATACATACGTATCTTACTATTTTGAATAGAACTTACTACAATCTACAAAACTAATAGAAGAGTTTGAATCCGAATTATACATATACAATTCTCTGCTAACAGGTCAATTGAAAAGTCCCCGGCCTGACAGATAGATGGCGCTACTAGAATTAAATCCATATATTGTTTAGTTAGCCCTAACCCTCAAAATATGCGTGTATAAATTTGACAGCTGTCGGATCATTAGTTTGTGAATTATAGCATTTTGAGTGAAGCAACTTTTGTTATTGTGAAAAAAATGGATAAAAAGGAATTTCGCGTGTTGATAAAATATTGCTTTTTGAAGGGAAAAAGAGTTGAAGCAAAAAATTGGCTTGATGCCGAGTTTCCGGGCACTGCCCCAGGAAAATCAACCATCAAGGATTGGTATGCCAAGTTTAGACGTGGTGAAATGAGCACCGAAGACAGTGAACGCCCAAAAGAGGTTGTTACCGACGAAAACATTAAAAAAATCCACAAAATGATTTTGAATGACCGTCAATTGAAATTGAATGAAATAGCAGACACTCTAAAGATATCAACTGAACGTGTACATCATATCATTCACGAATATTTGGGTATGAGAAAGCTCTGTGCAAAGAGAGCTCACTTTTGACCAAAAACAACGACGAGTTGATGATTCGGAGCAGTGTTTAAAGATGATCAAGCGTAATAAACCCGAGTTTTTGCGTCGATATGTGACAATGGATGAAACATGGCTCCATCCTTTCTCTCCGAAGTCCAATCGACAGTCATCCGAGTGGACTGCACACGATGAACCCGCTCCAAAGCGTGGGAAAACGCAATAGTCGGCTGGCAAGGTTATGGCGTCTGTATTTTGGGATGCACATGGAATAATTTTCATTGACTACCTTGAAAAAGGAAGGACCGTCAACAGCGACTATTACATAGCGTTATTGGACCATTTGAAGGACGAAATCGCAAATCGTACTACAAAAATGGCAGCGAAAAGTTGGAGGGTCGCTATAATCAGTGTATCACCCTTGAAGAGAATTATGTTGAATAAAAAAAACTAATTTTGCCAAAAAAATGTGTTTTACTATGGTAGGACTTTTCAATTGGCCTGTTATGTCACTCTCTCTCGGATCCTAACGTAACTCACAATCCCAATTTATGATTTAAATAAGAAATCTTACCTTACGAATTCACTCGTTCTTAATTCAACAATTCTCATCAACAATACATACGTATCTTACTATTTTGAATAGAACTTACTACAATCTACAAAACTAATAGAAGAATTCAATTCCGAATTATATATATACAATTCTCTGTTAACAAGTCATTATCCTCTATCTCTCTACATTTTCTCATTTATTCTATACTATTTATATATCATTGTATTTAACTCACTTAATTTCATTTATATCTTCATCGAATTTACCTAATCACCTTTCATTTTGCTTAGAAAGAAATTGTAATTTTGTGCAATTCATTTTGATAAACGTCCTCGGGGTTATTGGAGCGAAAATCGAGAATAGCCCAATATCACAAATGTGTATGTAACTTCTTTCGGCTTTTCCTTTGATCATTGTCCCTCTTTCAAATACATTATACTGTACTGAAGACTCTCTTTCAAGCTTCATTCATGTTTTCATTCAGTAAAAATTCGTAACGTATTCTTAAGTAATGAGTTTGACATTTTACTGAATGAAAATTATTTCAGGTAACCACATTAACTTTTCATCCCAAATACATTAAAGCTATAATTAAAAGAATATATGCCATACTACTCTCTCTATTGCATTAAATTCTTAATAATTACGCATTTTATACATAGTAGCCCTATGAACTGTAATAAAAAAAAATCATTAACTCATTGTTTTAACGATTTAATGAATGATAGTGAGAAGTTGATTTTTGTTGGTACCGATATTAAAATAACTATACAAGTACTTATGAAATATTTACTGATGAAATATTTAATAATTTTATGAAAATTTAGCAAAAAAATTCTAAATATTTTGATACAAACATACAATAATGAGTAAAAATTCATATGTAAACAGGTACCCATTTCGAAACAGCTTTAAGACTTTTAGTGATGTGGAATGTCTGACTTTAGTTAAATGCTTTTTAACATTAGTATTAGTTGTATTAACTTTAAATTAAGCATAGTAAAGAAAAAAAAGGGTTTATTGTCAATTAAAAAATTTCTTAAATATTATCGTTTTATACTCTTTAAATGTTTTTATTATGAATTTGGAATAATTACGCACCCAATATTTAATTATTAAAATAAAAATAAATATTAGCTGCATTTCTTCTATTCTTTATTTTTCTGTAGAAAATTTTCTCTCTTTTTTTTTTTTTTTTGATTTATAAACAAATAATATTATATTTTTAAATTCTAAAAGAAGTTTCAATTAGAAATATATATAAGAAATATTTATGTATAATATCTTACAAAAATCTTTTGTTTTTATATTTCCAGCTCTTTTTAAGAAAAACATGAATAATTTCAATTGTTAATTTATTAAATCCGCAAAACATCTGTTAGTTATTTCAGAAAAAATATTTCTTTTAACCATTAGAATCTCATTTTAACCATTAAAGACGTTTTTTTGCATCCATTTAATCATTCATTTCCTATCTCCAACATTTTAAAGTGTTTTAATTATTTTTGCGGAAAAGAAGCAGATGTAATTTATGAAAAAAATAATTTTGTACTCATACAACATTTTCATAGATTACTTTAAAGGAAAAATATTTCATAACGGTAGTCAAAACTACTAATTTACTATTTTGAAATAACTATCTTATATATCTGTCATTAGTATCAATTTTAAACATTTTAAAGATTATTCTTTGCCCAATATCTAATTTTTAAGGCAATATTCAGTTCAGAAAAACTATTGTTCGATTAAAAACAATGCAGTTCTCATTTATTGTATTATTTATAAAATGACGTTTCTGCAATTTTGCGTGCGTTAAATTTCAGTATTCACATTTACATAAACATCGTTAATCTGTTTTCTTAAAATAAAAGCCGCAATACTTCCTTGATAGTTTACTGTAATGTATTTATTGAGGAACATGGTTACGCAGTAATATTTTTTTTTAAATCATGTGATTTGAAGTTAGTATTTTCATACATATCTAAAAACAGTTTGGAAGACTGTGGCTCATTTAAAAATATTGCAGTATTCGTTTATTGCATTTCTTATTAAAATGCGTTTTTGCAACTTTGCATGCGCTAAATTTTAGCTTTCATATCAACATAACCGAATGATAGTCCAATATTTTTAAATAAAAGACACAATATTTCCTTCATACTTGAATATATCTTATTAAATAAGGAAAATAATTACGCTGTGTTTTTTACAAAATAACTAGTGATTTAAAGTTAGCATTTGTTAGCAAATCCCTAATTTTTTTTCTTTCAAAAGAACCATTGCAAAATATGAAACTAAAAGGATATATAAGAAATACAGAAGCCCATTCAGCTATAGTTAAAGGAAACAGGATGTTATAAATCATGGGTGTCTAAACTATGACCGTTTCAGAGCCACATTGCAACAAAAAAAATTTGCCGGGCCACACATACAATATTTTTTCAACAAATTGAAATAAAAATTAACTATGTAGTTTTATTAAAATAAATTAACTTCTTTTTATTATATATTTTTTAATTTGAATTAGATGTGTATAAGTACATATTTATTTTAAAGTTATAAAAGCTTAGGCTCATTTAGTTTGGATTTCATAAAGATGAAAAAAAAATTCAAATTAATGAGATGGACGAATTTGCTTTTGTTGAACCAGCAAATCGATATCGAGTTCAATAGACGATTTTGCAATTCTTAATGCATTTTCCAGATGTTTGTCAGTGATCTTTGTCCTATTTTTGTTTTTTGTATGCTTCATTCTTGAAAATAATTGTTCAACAAATGTAGCCAAAAGCTGAAGACATTAAGAAAGCATGATTGTGAAAATTAGGATAAATATCGCGGAGTAGGTAACCTTTATAAAACTCCAGTAAAGAAACATTCCCAAAAAAAATTTTCAGTTTAATGTCACTTTGCAGTTCAATGCATTCCATTTGAAGATTTGAAGGTAATTTATTTATTTCTATAGAAAATGGGGCAGGCCTTTTTTTCTGTGAAGGGCCCCTTTGGCCAATAGGATTAGGAAATCAAAATACAATGCAATATACTGCATACAAATATTGTAATTCTTCAAAAAAATTCGCCGTCGAGTGGATACACACATAATTCGAAACGTAAATTCTCATGACATACTAAGATGTTTTTATTTAAATTTTTATTTCAAAATAAATGTCAACGAATCGATTATATATGAAAAATATTGCAAACATTTATTGTTTTAATAAAAATGTGTAAATTTAATTATTTTCATAATTTGCGTTTGGGCCGCATTTTAAAGGCTTTTGGGCCGCACTTTAGACAAACATGTTATAAATTCTAAAAATTCTATATTTTAAATATAATAATATGAACTTATGACATTATTGCTCGTTATCCAAAAAAGCATGTAAACAGCAACTTCATGACAGAAACATTAATTGGAAAATTTAGATTAGGCCATGTAAAGCTTAGTTATTACTTCCTTCTGCTGTCATTCCTAATCAATATTCAAATAGTCTCAAATCAATAGTATCAATAGTACAATGAATATTGTTATTATCAATCACACTATAATGTTAACAAAATTATTTTATTCAAATTTACGAAAAACCAAAGATTCCCTAACTTACTTCTTCTGTGGAAAAGGTCCCTATACGAGTCTGATACAACGTTTAATATAATAGTATTTATCTTACCGAACAGATCGGGTTCGAGTTCTTGGAAGATGAATAGATAAGGGTTCGAATCCTTGGTCATTAGTAGATCATCTCGTTATTCCCTCCTAAGGCTCCTTAATCGGCACATGTACGGTACGGTTACCTCACAATGATAACTTCAGCTATCTCTACCATTAAATACCAACCAACTAAACAACCAACCAATTAACTTCGTATTAAATTCTTCGCCACTCGTAAATGCAATTTATTAAATAGATTTACTGCACTTCAATAATTCAAATCTAATGTACATAAATCAAGTTTCTTCAACTCAAAGACCTTAATTTAAATTCCCAAAATGTTACTTGATGGGGAGAACATGATACAACCCACGTTATAACTATAAGATACAGATATTGTGAATACATTTCGTGAAAGATAAAAAATTAAAAGTTACATTAAAATTTTTAAAGTAAGGATGAATTTGTTTGGTCAAGAAACTTTAGCTAATATGTCTTATTTAAGAATAAATAATTTACATAAAGTTCCGATGCATTACTAATCTATTCGGGTGTTTTCGATTTACTTGTAGGAAATTTTGGCACAAACATTTCAATAAAACAAGTCTTTCAGACAATTTTGTAATTGATATAAACTATCTCCTACTCATCTAATACAATTAACAAATTGTTAGATAGATAGATGCATTCAAATTCTACTTGTTATACAAAATGCAAAGTTTTTGCTGAACTCCTGGCTTTATGTCTTGTTTTACTTATTTATTTATTTTTAAAAAAATGTCTTGTCTTCTTATGGTACTTTCCTTTACATATTTATAAAAGTATTTTTTAATAAGCCTAATTATACTAGAGTTAATATTATTAATAATAACTGATTCTCTACCCGATAAGCATTCACAGGAAGGTTTGCATTCCATTACATTTGTATTATTATTTATTTATTTTGCTTTACAGTGCTTTTACTTTAATTGAGAGTCTTGAATAAAATACTTGAATATATTACGAACCAGTTAATTTACGGCTTAAACTTTCCTGTTGTATTTATCCTTTAGAGATAATACTAGCAATTTGTATTTAGATAAACACTTATGCAAATTTCTTAAGGCCACAAGATATGACGTTCTTATTATTTTATTTACTCTTTTATTATTTTTTTTATCTGAAGCAAACAAGAAACATTTTCCTGTTGCATGCATTCATGTTATAACCACATAATCATTAATATATCAGAAGTCTTCCTTTGCATAGCTACTTTATTGTACTTTTTTTAAGTTCGCTTATAGATATGGAATTATGTGGGTCATTGGCAAAGAATAATCAAGAGATTAAATGAAAAAACAGACATTATATCATTTCTAAAATCTGAAATAATTGAGTGCTGAAGTATCTTTCTTTCGAATAATCTTTTTTTAATATTAATTATTTATTCATTTCTAGTTAAATGCATTAGATTTGGTTTTTAAACGTATTTACATCATACAGACTAGACATCGTAAATTTAACTATTTTTTCTGTAATCAGTAATTCTGTAAAATTTAAAAACAAAACCGGTATATCGGCAAATTGCCGGGAATTCTTTAATCCGGAAATATAAAATAAAAAAGTCGTAATAATAAGAAGACATTTTATTTCATTCTTGTATACTGTGACAAAAGTATATGAAAACAATTTTAACTTTGAAAGAAAAAAATATATAAATAAAATTCAGCAATTTTATAACGAATTATATAATCAAGACATATACATGAATAAATTTTCAGAATGACAACAATTATAAAATATATAATTAAATACAATATATATTTGCCAAAATATTTTTAAAAATATGTAGGTAAGGAAAGAAACTGATTAAAATTTTGGTCTCTTCATTGTCATCTAAATTTGCACAAAATAATTTGCACCGTAGGAGAAACTCTTTTATAATCTGCACTTGTCTGTGATATATATATATATATATATATATATATATATATATATGTGTGTGTGTGTGTGTGTGTGTGTGTTAAATAACCATGCACGCACTGTTTGAATACATCTCTCATTCTTATATTTTCTTATTTAAAGTAAACCAGGTCCAGGTTTTATTCAAACTGATAAAGTCACTAATTAGTGATTTTATCAGTTTCTTTTTATGTCAGAGACGAATTATTACGTGGTACTTCGGTTTTTGTTTTCACCAATTAATAAAGTTTCTCTTTCAGGGATAACGTTTTTACAGAAGTATCTTAAGTGAGATCTAATTTTTGTACAAAAAGAATCTCGAAGTGAAAAAGCTCTTTCACATTCCGCAGTTTTTGATTTAATAATTATTAAAGAATTGTATACTCTATTTGATTTTATTCACCACTTATTTTTTCCTGTGAGAGACACCCCAGATCTTTTTTAATAATTTTCTTAATATTTTTAGTGCGTCAGAGAAGGATTAATATGTTGTATTTCTGTTTTTGTTTTGATTAGTAGGGATATAACGGGATTTCATATGTGACAGGAATTGAACCTACTGAATTATGAGAATCAGCAAAATATATTATTTGTTTCAGCTTGGCTGACCGCAATATTTGTATAGTTTTTATTGTACCATTATATGCGTTCAATTAAACAATGATATTATTTTTTTATTGTAGCTTTACTTGTTTTACTAAGAATTTCATAATCCCGACTGATTAAGACCAGTAAGTGGTCAACGAAATGACAAGACGATCAAAAAGGCAGACCGACGCACCAAATCCTCCCCAAACCGGAACTCAGCCTCCAAGTTATAGATAAATGACCATAGTAGAACTCCTACATATCTCAAAAGGTTAGGAATCTCAGAGAAAAGTAGTTGTAAGTGTGGTGTCGATGGAGATGCCGTCCACTACATCAATAACTGTCCATGGACAAAAAATCTGGCATCAAGGCTTGACCTGGCGAACGGTTTGGCCTAATTGGTGCAGCCAAAAAATCTTGATATCCTTAGATATATCATGGAATAGTCAATGCGATAACAGCAACCATAACAAGGTAAAAATAAGTATTCCCGAACTTATCTGTGTAGACCATAGTCAAATGTGACAGTTCTTTTCTGAAAAATGCAGCTTGCGTGCAACGCGGCAACCTTTGACATCCCCAGCCTGTTGCACAAAGGGGCGACAATCCACAGGTGGCCCACACCTGATTTGCCGATCGCACAACTCATTCACAGTCCCCCGGTGTCAAGTCAGAAAAGTGGGACGCACCACAGCTCAGTCATGCTGTGGTGCGTCCACAGGCACCATTATCAGGTCCTATTCAGACGGCACCCACCTCAGGTATGTTAAATGAGGTAGTGTACGCTAGAGAGCATGAATGAAAGAGTATGAATGGTTAGTCAGAGATAACTCCAGCTCAAGCACCAAGGCACTTTGCTAAAAGGTGCATGTGCAACCCTGCAGCAATGGAAAACTTTTTAGTATTTTTGACCGAATTCTACTCTACATTAAACTCGTAATGCACGATACCGGCGGGAATATGTATTGTAGAATATATATACATATATATATATATATGTGTGTGTGTGTAATGGTTTCCCTTAAATTTAATTAATTTCTTTAAATTGTGCTATATTTTAACTAAAATATTAATATGTTCATCGTTATTTCGTGATCCCTTTTCTTTTGATCTTTTAATTTGTCCAATCACGCGATTTTCAAAAATGTTTAGATCAACATTTCCCACGCTTTCAACTAACATGGGTATATTCCCACCAGACACTCAGGCTTCATATAAATTACCTAAATATCTCTACATATATTACACCATGGGATCTGTATAATCCTTAATTTAACATTCCTGGAGAAACAAATAAGGAAAATTCTCTGCAACGTTTCTCAATTATTAGAGTGGATGTACCTCACTTAATTTATATATATATATATTAATTGAGTATTACTTGATAAATATTACCGGATTTTTTCCAAATTCGCGGTTATATTTATCAAATAGTATTTTAATACTGTAGCAAATACTAAATAAAACATTAAATGTTTATTATATTTTTTCTTTCAAATGCGTTGTGTTTTTAATATATGGGGTTTTTCAAAGATTTTTTTTGCAACAAATTGATTTTTTTCGAGTCATAAAATGGAAAATAACTAAAACTATAGATAAAATGTTTTCACCACTATAAAAAAAAGGTAAAGATTTTAAACTGAATTAATATCTGTCTAAATTTATATCTGCAATGAAACTAGAACTCTCAGCTTTTTATTAAAGACAAAACATATCACTGATAAGTTAATAGAAGTAAAAAATAAAAACGCGTGTTTTATAATTCTGTTGCTGACACTAAATAAAACATTAAATTTCTACCATATTTTCCTTTCAAATGTGTTGTATTTTTTAATATATTTGGATTTTAAATTTTTTTTGCTACAAATGGATTTTTCCAAGTGATAAAATGTAAAATAACTGAAACTGAAGGTAAAATATTTTCATCAGTATAAAAATATGTAAAGATTTTAAACTGAATCAGTATTTATCTAAATCTATGCAGCGGAATTAGAAATCACAGCCTTTTATGAAACACTAACTGTATCACTCATAAGTTAACAGATGTAAAAATAAATATTCGTGTTGTATCATACAACCTACTCATGCAAATTATTCGCCCCAAGACTTAAGTGAGCGCAATAACTGCAAATTATGTAATAGACTCAGGGTTAAAAAATGAGGTGAGAGATGAACTATCCTGATCTAAATAAGTGCAGTTCATGCTTCCAGAGCAAAAGTTTCGACCGGTTTCAAGATTAAAACCTTAATACCAAATTACCATGTCCTAAAAAATCTAATTTCGACAGACAGGTTCATTTGATTATTCTTTAATTGTCGCGAAATCTTGAGAGTCATTGTAATTGTTTTATGTACATTAAACGATAATAGTTTCTTGGTTCAAAATATATTAATTCACAAATTTCATAGATTGGTATTTTATTAAGTAAAATAATTTCTCTAATATTTAATTATAATATTTAATTACATCTTATATAAAAGAAATACGCACTTTATGTGAGGTATTTTTTTTTAATTTGAGATTTATAAGAAGTTTATATTCACACTGTTTGAACACACCTAAAATAATCATTTCTAAAAAAGACTGCATTTTCAAACAATCACTTAAAATTTTACACAGTTTTTGTCCCCGATTTTTAGAAGTGTTTCTCATAATTTCTTGCATGGGTTTGTTGTACTAGAGTTATTTGTAAGGTTTTTTTCTATCAGATACTACGAAAAACAGTAAAATAAACATCTAAATATAATTTTGTGGACTTTTTTTTAAAAAAAAATCTATCTAAATATTTATTCTATGCCCAGCATTATCAAACAATTTATACGAAACAACCAAAAAAATTGAAAGCTTTATACTGATTACAAAAAAGGTTAAACATTAATACACGACTGTCGTGAAAAATAAATAGCTGAGAAAAAGCAGTTTAAAATTTTGCAGGTCAATGTTTAACGATTTGGAACTCTATTTAAGAAAATTTAAATCACTCGCTAAATAATGTGGCTAGAGCCTTGAAATTTTGAGAAATGAGTTAAAAAGAGGTAAAAATATTATTTTCGATGTTTTGGTCCTTTTTAGGGTACACAGCTTTTCCTTAAAGACACAAAATGAATAAACTTAAAAATTAGTCAAATTTTATTATAAGACGAAAGCACTGATAAAGAGTACACAAATACTAGGTGATTCTATTATTCAAAATTAATCCCATTTTACTAAATGTCGAAAGTACCGGTGAAGAACACACGGATGTTAGGAGATTCTATTATTTAAAATATTTGAATAAAACACTTCCAACTCGATGCACTTGAAGAAATTTATTGATATTGATAAACATAGCTTAGTATCAAAACGCTGGATTCCCAAATACCTAATTAACAACTAAACAAACAATTTAAAATTTTCTGTTTCATTCATTGCTTTACCCAAATATATATGACTACGTAATGAAGAATATTTTTAAAATACTTATATACTAAATCAGCCACCAAAGTAACAAATGCTCGTAAGAGTCCCTTCCATAAAGCGTAACAGAGGTAGTAATATATATGTGTGTGTGTGTGTGTGTGTGTAAATATATATAGATACAAAGTTACAGATAGGGATCATATCATTTGTAGTAATTTATTTCATAAAAGAGATGCATTCGGGTTTAAGATAATTAAAATGTCTTATTGGAAAGCAATATTCATTTATCTTTATACAGAAACATATTAAATTTTTTGCATCGTAATAAACTGTTAGTTACATATGATAAAGATATATTCAATAATATTGAGAAATTTATAACAGAATGTAAAGAATGTGATTATCCATTAGATTTTTTAAAGAGATATATTCCCAATAATTTACATGAAGGTTTATTTTAATGTATTTTTGGATTTCGCATGAGGACTTCGTGGCGGAGTGTAAATTGTTTCTGATATCTAAAGAAATTTTTATATTATACTGGTTTCTCTATGGAATCTTTGTTTCATGATTTGAATTGTATGTATTTTTAATAATTATAACTTGGAATAAGAGCTTACTCTAATATCTTTTAGATTGGTGACTTATTCAAAAAGGTGGTCTTGTACATAGGGGCTATTGCCTTTCGGAACATTCATGAATTTTTGGACTTCCGTTTCAAAACAAATCCACCACACAACATTAGGATTACAAAGTCAACTAGTTAGCGGTCTAGTGGTGAAGGTATTTTGAAACATTTCTGTATTTTTGCACATTTACACACACATATTTCACTCAATAGAATTTTAAATAATTATAACAAATAAAATTCTGATCATTCAATATGATTTGTGGTCATGATTGGTTTATTGGTATATTTTTATTAAATATTCTATATTGAAACTTTTTATATTCAAATTTTGTATTGACTTCCAAAATTTATCTGGCAACAGTGCATGGAGGTGGACATCATCACATAAAAAGTTATTTAACCTATTGCACTCAGATTCATGATCACTTGTCAAAGATATGATCTTTTGAATCTTTGCCTTTACAACTGTGAAATTTGAGTTGAATTTTTATGAAAAGCATGGATTCGGGTATGTAGTTTTTAAAGTTTTTAACTGGAAATATTTAATTATAATGTTTTATTGTTTCGAAAAAAAATTTCAATTTTCAGTTGAATAATTTTTAATTGGATATTTTTAAATGGATAATTTTAATCGGATATTTTTAAAAGGATAAGTTTTAATTGGATAATTTTTTTGTTTTTGAAAATAACTAGTAATTGAGTTATCTCGCCATTCAATTTTTCTTCTTTGTTTATTGTTTCTTTTCTTTAAATTACAATTTGAATTTTGGAGTAATCCAATTTTACCCAACAAGATGCATTGGGGGAGGGTTGGTACCATAGAACTAGTTTAACCCCACAATTCAGTCCCCTGTCTGAATATGCATGTATTGTTTTGTTGGGTATTCGAATTATTCGATTTATTCTTTGGTTCAAATTAGCTTCAAATTTGATTCAATTTTTATTCATCTCTTAGTTTCAAATTTGATTCAGTTTCAACTTTTTTACTTATTTCTATAAATGTGTTTTGTTGGGTTTTTTTTTGTTGATTTTGGATTTTAATTGTTCTCTTACTTTTGTGTTATTATATATATATAATCACAGGATGTAATAATAATTAATTTACCTATTTATAATTTTAATATTATGGATTAGGTGAAATTCATGCAGTTTCATTAATTTAATTTAATTTCACATATTTTCAATTATAATTATAATACAAGCGGAAGAAGGATCGTTAATTTATTTATCTAATAATATTCTTAATACTACGCAGTTGAGATATTCATATAGTTTTAGTTATTTTAATTCTTTCAGGCCTATAGCATTCTCTCTTCCGAAAAAAAAAGCACTAAGCCAAAATAAAAAATTTTGAATAACAGTATTTAACAGGTATCTCACCTCGAGAGAACATCCACACATTTTACATGCCAATCAATGAAAAATGCATTCTTAAGTTCATTCTGAACAACAAATGAATTCAGATGTTTCTATTTCTTGTTTATTATGTATTTTTAGGATTAATTCGGTCTTTAATAGATTATTAAGAATTTTTTGAAGAGGGCTTCGAAAACTGAAATGTATGGGGGACAAACCTAAAAGTTAATGTTTTGATAAATAGGATTTTACTTTTTTTATTTTTGAGCACTTGATCTCCGGTCTTAAGAGTTAATCTCAAAAAGTATTTACTTCTTGTTAAGTTAAAATTTTAAAAGTAGAAAATACATTAAATATTTTTTATATAAGTTTTACATAAGGAACCCGATTTGTTTGTTTTTAATTAACGTCTACTACAACTATATACTACTTTGGCAACAGACCTCATAACTTCGAACAATATTCGAAAGATGAGAATAGCTTCTGAGCCGTTGTGTCACTCATCAAATATGCACACAATGCCTTGCAAGGAAAACTGCCATCAGGATGGAGGTGGATAGTATGTCATAAAAAATTAAAAAGAATATTACATACGTAAATATTGGCCCTCAGTAAACTTTTGATCTCTATTACGGCCCAAAATAGTTTTTATTCTTCGTTTAGTTTATTTTTTATTAAATTCGCACTAGAAGCAACACGAGGGCTATTGGCGACGGACCTCGTAATTTTGAACTACAGTGAAGTGACGAAGACGACACCTGAGCTGGCACCCCCTCTCCTAACTTTCACACCACGCCTACGGGAGGACTTTGGCCCCCGACAGATTTAACGTGCATCAGCCTCGACTACACGGCGGGTCTTTGGTGGCCAAGGATCGAATCCGCGACTGAACGAAAACCGTCGGCCGCGAGTCCACGACCTTAACCACTAGGTTACCACGGCCCTTTTATTCTTTAAATTTCATTCTTTTAAACATCTATTTAGCGATTATTTTGGTGGGAAAAAATATATTATTCTTTAACAAAACAGTTTACACATATAAAACGCGAAAGACGTGTAAATAGGAAATTTGCGAAATACATTGCAACGGTACATTTCAAAACGCTCTGAAAAGTGAATACTGTTATAAAACATCCCACTTTTAATTAAAAAATATCATTTAGCATTTTCTTAAATATATATAGCTTTTAACATGATCACATTAATTGATACACCGTGCATTATTCAGGTTTCGATTATAAAAGATAAAACATTTTTTTCATGAATTCAGAGCGAAACGCGTTTAATTTAACGACTTGTTTCGTTTCATGTTTGTCTACGTGAGCATTTCGTGTTATTTTCATCTTTATTGCCACATCAGATAACACAGAAAAGTAAATAAATAAATAATTTTCCTTTATTTCCTAATGTAATAAATTCGTTACTTTTAAGTAGCAATTTGAATCTCATTATCAACATGCGTTTGCAACATATTAAACAAATAACCTTCATTTTATTTTATTTTCATTAAATTGTTCAGTATAATATATTTACATAAATTCTTTTTTTCCCCTCCTGGCATGTGTTTAAAAAATAAACTTATATCATTACGCTAATTTTTAATTGATTAACATAAATGTGTTATAAAAATTTTAGTTTTGTTTCGAAGTGCAAATCATTATTTACCTACATCACGAAGTAATAAAGAGAAAAAAATTTTACAAATAAATTTTTAAAAATTTTAACTATGGCTTAATTTGTATAACTCATAATACTACTGATTCTACCAATTACAGCTAATCTATACCAAAAATACAGGTGAAACCATTTTTAATTAATTTCTTTTCAATCTTTGTTGGAGATATGTTACTTATATTTGAGCAATACAATTGAAACAGAAGTGTGTTATATATTCATTTGTAGTCGGCACCATTTAAGCAAGAGACAATACAGACTAGAAATGCATACATAACACTGTTGTGGCTACAAATGCATACATTACATACTAAGTAAATTTAATATAAAACTTGTCAATGAATTTAGGATAACATATTAATCCACTTTTGAAGCTATCATCTAGTTAATATTATCCCTTTTTTAAATCACTGTCTCTTTTAATGTCGCCATCTCTGTCATTATTAACGTTTATATAAATTATTCCATTTGATTCAAAATAAAAGTTAAAAGAATAAGATAGTTACTGTCGTCCTGTAAATCAGAGTGACCGTCTATAAATCCATTTAAAAATGATAGATGGTGAATTATTTTAGAAAACAGAACTGAATAAATGGAATCCTATTGAAAATACACTCCTGTAGAAATAATTTAAGCAAAGTCTTTTTTAATGCCAACATTCAAATTAAATCTTATTCAATGGCTGATTTTTATTTTGAAAAAGAAAATGGAGTTCTCTCAATATGTTTCTTCTTCTTCTCTTTGTCTTTCTCTTGCCTCTAATAGATTTATAACGGTTTATTAAATTGCTATATTTTATTAAAAATGGATTTACTACAATTAATTAAAAATATATTAACGATAATTTATTAATGGATTTATTACTATTTATTTTCGGATAAAATATCTTTCTTCATTCGAGCTCTAAATAAATGCAATGAATAATTCTAAAAAGTTGAAAGTATTCTCATGTAAAATAAATAACAAATCATTATTCATTCAAACATTTTCAGAATTTCTTCGAATTTTATATATCACAAGATATGGTAAAAATTAAAAATTCTGCAATACTTAAAATATGATTCTTTGAAACATGAGTTGTGTTAATGTTAATTGAAGATATTTTTCCTAACTTTTTACGACTTCAAAACATTATTTTTAAACGAGTATTTTGAACGAGTTAAACAATGTTTGTTTTCAAAATACTTTCATCTAAATAGTAGTGATATACTATCTATATCAGAAATAATTTTTTTTTCCATTTTATAAAAAAAAACGCTGGGAAAGTAATGTTTGAAAAATTCATTTTTAAATCTGTCTTCACTGAGCAGTCTCAGATTCCAACTGAAAAAAAAAGAGCTTTACACGTTAAATAAAATCTTAAATTATGCATATAAATATTTATTTATTGCTGTTTTGTCGGTTTGAATATAAATGTAAATTATAAGGTTAGCTGCTTTTAAATTTCATTACAGTACTCATTAAGATAGTATTTGTCTGTAACTATCGTCTAAATACATGTACAAAAACATAACTAGATATAAAATTATAGTAACCCAATAAACATAAAAATCACATTGTTTTCATGGATCTGTATATTTTTTCGTTCAATATATTCATTCATTTAATTTTAAAAAAAACTTCTATATTTATTTGGTCTATTTGCAATTGTAATCTATAATTATACAAAGATAATAATTAACGACAAAAATATGAAAAATGGGAGATACTTACATACACAGAAATAGTAAAAATGGGTGTATGTCTACAGAACAGGAAAAAAGGAAATCCAGAAATCTGTCTGTGTGCCCAGATATTAAATTAATTCCATTAAAAGTTATGAAATATGCCTGCGTGTGAAAATTAAAAATTACGTGAAAGGTTTGAATCAAGGTCCTGACGGTGCAGAATATTTTAAATACTTTCGATTGTTTTAATGATACTTTATAATTCATATTAAAATGTTTTTCAGTTGTAGAAAGGGTTTTCCTCTGTTATACATAAATGAATTTTTTGTAAACCAATTAGTCAATTAATTTATAATTTAAATTTAGATAAAAAAAAAATATACCTAACTTGAATGCTTCTCTTCATTTACTTGAGATTAAGGAAATAAATTTTAATATGTTTAATTAAATTTAAAAAATCTTATTACTGTTATAAATTTATTTAAGTTTATTAAAGTTTGTTAAATATTTTAATAATTCCTTTTGTTTAACCTGACTTGAGTTGAAAAACATATTGACTAAATGAAGTACTTAGAAGAATAACCCAAATATATTTTAGATTTCAATAAAGTATATGAAAATGCATTTACGCAAATTTTTTAAACACAAATATGATAAAAATTATACTTAATTATAAGGAAATTAAACGAAATAATTAAACTGAAAACTTTGGTGTTCCTAATAAAATTAAAGCATATTTTTAAGAAATATTTTCTTGATATATATTCTTTTTAATTCTCATATAACAAATATTAATACAAGCTATAGCTGGCTTTCATTTTCATAAAAATCAAAGTTAAAAGTGAAATTATTATAGCTAAATAATTAGAATGAAAATTTAAAGACTTTTTTTTAGAAATTGCTGATGCAAAGTTATGTGTAATTGTTTACTTCCGTTTTAATTACATTAACAGATGTTGCATTGATAGAAACCGTAGCTATCACATTCATTAAAGGAAATCATAGCATTGAGTTATAAAACATGAAATGACTTTTTAATTTCATGGCAATTCCGGAGGCAAGTTGAATAACGATAAAAGAACAGCTCACGTAACACAAATACTAACAAATGATTATTGAACCCTTCAAGGTAATTCATATTATGCAAATAATCATGCATAAGTTTACAAATATTCTCATATTAAAATGCTTTTTTTATGGGAACCAGATATCAACTAACCTTCATAACATGTAAATGAATTGGATAATTCATAACCTATCCATTAAAGAAAATAATTTTTTTGTCAAGTAATTGTACATCAAAACTATATCCTAGTTTCTGAAACCCATTAATGATACTACAAATGTTCATTTATTTCCGAGTGATATTTTTAACCTAAAGGGGTCGTCTAAAAATTTTCTAATTTATCTTTCAAGGAAGAAGTTATACTCCAGAAAAGTTTCTTCAGAAGAAAAGGGCTTAGAAAACATCATGTTTTCATTTAGTTTGTAAGGTAATATTATATAATTTTCATAAAGCTATTTTGGAAGAAAAAAAACAAAAAATGTAAAACATTGTACTTAAACCTGTAAAATTCCTTTCTATATGAAGAAATTAATAAAAAAAATGTAAAATACAAGAACAAATTCATTTGTTTCTTAGATATATAGATATATCGAGCTAGTAGCTCAATGCCCACGGATTATGTACCAGGTATTTCCGAACTCATGGGCAAAACTTTAATGGGTGATAGATAACATCTAAATAAGCTAGTTTCACTCAAAATGCACAGGCGGAAAGCAATCGGGGAACCATTAATCGCATGCCTCCTGAAATCCACGGTAGAAATGACGATGTGTAAGAAAGCTCACGCTTTATGCTTTCCATTACAGTGCCGTATAGTGGCTCTCGGCTTGCTCTCTGCCTTGCATTTTATGATGAAAACTGCTTGTTTAGAGGTTTTCTATCACCCCTTAAATTTTTGCACATGAGTTTTGAAACACCTTGCACGGAAGCCCCTCGCGGACAGGTTTCAAGATTTTTTTAAGCTATGGCCTTTTCCTTATTACTGTATGTAACTATGCCTTCTGAAATCCATGGTAGAAATGACGATGTGTAAGAAAACTCGCGCTTTATGCTTTCCATTACAGCGCCGTCTAGCAGTTCACTCCTTGCTCTCCGCCTATGTATTGTATGGTGAAAATTGTCCCCTTAAACATTTGCCCATGAGTTTCAAAACACCCTTAAATAAGCTATTTTCACTTGAGCTATTAGTGACTGTCAATTGTGTCTTCCTAATTAACCCAAAACAAATAGGAAGACACAATTGACAGTCACTAATAGCTCAATGATAAATTTAAATATGTTTGTTGAAGTGGATAATGTCATTTTTTAACATTTTTTGCACGGATATCTGAATATTACTATTTACACGTATACGCGAAACAGCAACTAAGCACAGTTCAGTGTGGTTTACTAGCAAATCAGCGTAGAGGAAAGAGTGAGTAAGTGATTTGGAGGACAAAATCGCTAGTTTTTACACTGGACAGAAGTGTTGTGTCATAGCAGAATGTGTGAAATTTTATAAATCTCGAGCGTTAAGTAGTTTTTAAGCAAGAAGACTGGTTAGCATTAATTTGGGAGATGATAAAATTAATAAAAAATTTTAAAAAATTGATGTGGACTAAATATGTGTGCGTTTGGTGTGGTATTCTGTCTAACAAGAAGAGGGCGTACATAGCGCCACGGTCAGCAGGAAACAGTATCCAGGAGATGTGGGGAGAAAGAATCCTGACCCACGCGAAGGTGCTAAAATTTTTCCTGTGGTCTCAGTGCGAAGGCTGAAATTCTTTGAAATATCTCTTAATTATTGTCTCTTAATTGCTGTGGGTTTTAACTTGTCTGTGAAGTATCGTACAACAAACTTGTTAGAATTGTAAACAGTATTTTTGCAGAATCCTTTACCCCAAGATAAATTTCAATCCAAATTCTATGTCACACGACATCAAATTTTTTTATAAAGATAGAAAAAGGATGAATTTAATGCAATCCCTTTATTTTACATAAAATAATTCAAATAAAATATAATTTAGTCAGATACGCATTTATTTAAAACAACTAATGACTCAGGTTACATTCAGGACAATAATACTAAGTAACATAAAGCAAATTATGTATTATTAGGAAAGTATTAAGAAGAGTTGTTAAACTTAATGAAAGCGTTTTATTAAAAATTAATTATTTTTGCCATTATATCATTTTATTGAGAGAAAATGGTAATTGAAAATTAAAATAGAGAGCTTTATGACTTTGGGCTTTTCGCCAGTTTCTCTTTACTAAACTGAGGGATTTTTTTTTTTTTTTTTTGGTAATTTGTGAACTGCATAAAATTACAATTTCTTCCCAACCCAAATGAACGTGATTAGGTAATTAGATGAGGATGAAAAGTGTAGTGAATTGAATTAGAAATAGTAATTTATAAGTGAAACAGAATTAAATAATGAAAGAATGATGTCATAGCTTAGTGGAATTATATTAATCTTTTTTTTAAATACGTTTTTTAACTTCAAATGACTTTTACTTTAAACGAGAGAGCATTATCAATATTAAAAGTTTTTGTAATATACTTATTTAATAACACGAAACAAATGTTTTAAATTTAATAAGTCATTTGATCGTTCCATTTAAACAAACTACAGTATTATAACTAAATAAGTATAACTTATGTTAAGCGCAAAGTGGAAAGTTCATTGCTGACAAAAACAATTTTAAAAAGTCTGAATGTTTTCAAAATTGTTTTTATCCAGATGTTTCGCCAAGAGTCATTTTTTTTCAAAATAAAATCTTTATTAAAACATGCAACTTTTATTTTGATTCCATAGATGTGCCACAAATGAACAAATTTAATTAAAAAAGAGAGTAAATTGGAGTTGTCATTGAACTGTTACATAAATTATCCAAAAGTGGATTTGTCCTTCAAAGAAAAAAACTATGTAACCTAAGCTATTGCAAGTGCAAAATTAGAAAAAAAAATGAAAACTAACAATTACTCAATAACTTTTTTTATTAATGCAAATTGCGAAGAATGGTAATGAATAAATTGTTGAAACTTTGATTTTTGACACTAATTAAATGTCTTCCGCTTAAGTGTTTAAAAGAGAAACTAAATGTAATTAACAAAATATTCATGCATAACTTAGAGAAAACACTTCCCCCTCCCCCCTCCAAACTAAGTTTAGATGAGTAGACGTTTTTGGATTATTTAGTTCATTTGAATTTAATGTAAAATAAGTGGAGCCAGAAGTTTGCATCGTAACAGTTATGAAGATGTTGCCGATTATACAGTGGAAAATAATGAATTTTCTTGGGCGTTAGATTACAGAGTCATCCGAAATTACCAATAATTCTTTAGAAATTTGTTATTGAGCTAAAAGTACTGCACCTAAAAGTAACTTAGCTTAATGTTGATACATACTTTGAACTTGATAATTGAAATGGAGTTCTATGCTCTTTTTTTAAAATAAAATCCATTCCTGGAGTATAACTATTTACTGCTATTTAGAAAACTTGTAAAAATGCCTGAGCTTAGAAAATATGTCAGGGGGAAAAACTGTAACATGCTGAATATGAATAATATGCTGTTTTTGACAATGTGTGACCTATTCCAATTTTTTATTAAGTCCAAATCCACTGAAAAATTTCTTATATAAAGATGTTAACGTGAAAATTATGTATGTCGTAATTAAAAGGATGAGAGAGAAAAATTCTATTTATCTAAATAATTTTTCCAAATATTATAATATTTACTCCATTTTTTATAAAGCATATTTAATGACACAACTTTTGTATAAATTTATTATCAAATGAATATTTGTGAAAATGTTTTAAAGAAAAATATCTCTTCAAGATACAACTTTAAATTAATCAGATCCAATTACTTTTTCATCATCTCCATTTACTATTGATTCGTGAAGTGAAACATTTTCTGAGTCAGAAATAAAAAAGCTGCTACCATATAAATAAATCTTTAGTCTACAAAATGAGTCCTGTTTTATTAAAAAAAATGCATTCCCTTTTTACTAACTTAGTGTTAAAGCATTGCGGTATAAAAATAGATTTTTGAAACAATGGAAATGTTTAATAATATGTTTCTACAAAATAAAACATTAATCTAGTCGAGAAACTCTACCTAAATTTAAATTTTAACAACATTATAAAGAACTGATTTGTTATTTCCAGTATTTGAGATACCTATATTTTATTTACTCTCCATGTCTTTGTTTATGCTATGATGTTCAAGTCCGCTTTTGCATTGCATTAGAATTTACACCTGTTCTCCTCTTTGCTGGAAATGACTATTATTTGCGGTTAGTTCATGCCCAGGAAGGGGGGAAGAAATGAGAAAATATTTATTTCTTTTATGAAAGCAGTTCACGATAAAATATTTTTTGCAAAGTAGAGTATGTATTAAAAGAAAATATCCAACTTAAAGTTATTGAAAGTGTCCTCATTAAGTTTGCTTGATTCAGCCATATTGGTCTTTCTGAAATGTATAGGCTTTCAGATATGTGTATATTTAAGCAGTTATGCAAATGCTATTATTATGTTTCGTCAATTATATGTTTATACAGTTTATGCTGCTCGATTTCCTTTTTTAATCAACTGAATGTTTAAAAATCATTTGCGGTTAACAAGAAGTTCATATTTATCCAATGATAACCGAGTCGATTTTTTTTTTCTGTTTTTTTAATAGACAAAGATTTTTTTTTTTTTTTTTTTTGAATTAGTGTAAAATTGTTGTTACTGCTGAGAAAAGCAGGAATGTTTGAAAGATTAATTATCTACAATAAAAGAAATAGAATAATAGATGTTTGTTATTAAAAAATAGCACTAAGCATTCTTAAC
Organism: Nephila pilipes; assembly: GCA_019974015.1. NCBI lineage: Eukaryota > Metazoa > Arthropoda > Arachnida > Araneae > Nephilidae > Nephila > Nephila pilipes. The sequence goes on along the minus strand of BMAW01101509.1, from coordinate 164,119 downwards.
TATTAAAATTAAATCTCAAATAAAACGTGAAAAATGTAAAATTTTTATTCGTTAAAGAAACTGAATCAGGTACATAACATTTTTAATTTATTTATTTAATCTTATTTCATAATTTTAATTAGGCAAAAAAGGAAAATATGGAATACACCAGGCTACTTCCAAATGAATTTCAAAATATCTGAAACTGTTCAAATGTATTTGCAGTTGAGATGGGTGTTTTCTCATTAGAATTAAAACACAGAAGAGCTTCTACATATTTTTTAAAACATTAGATAGAGATAAATTTACTAATTACGTTTCGCTTTACCACTTTTCTAATTCGTTTCAGCTGTTCTACTGTGTTCATAAAAAGACAGATCTCATATTACATATATGTCATGAAAGGTAGGGCGTAAAAAAAGCGTATTATGACACGTTTCATGAACAAATTAGGAAATATATCTGAAGAGATATCAAAAACCTCAGAAAATAAACATGTTATATCTACATTGGCAATTTACAAATATTTTAAGGACAAAATATATTTTTAAATTTCCTCAATTACAAGTGAAAATATTTGAATCCATCAGTTCTCATTCTAGTTAAATGGTTCTATTTTTGTAATCAGTTAATGTACTTCATGTATTTTAAAATCCCAGAGATTGAGCGATGAAATTAATGTCGAAATAGCGCAGTTATATCTGTTACAAAAGAACATATATTATTATCTAGTAATTCAATTTATATTTGAGAAATACAATGGCTACACATAATATTACTTCGAAATGAAAACGAAAATATTTCGAAGTCAGCAATAATTATCTGCCTCTGCTGCAGGTTTTTAAAAACAAAATATTTCTTCATTTTCCATCAAGAAATATTCTTTTTTTTTTTGCCAATGATGCAGAAAGTTCAAGTAGTGTACAAATTTATGATGGAATTGCCTTCGGACATAACACAATGCCATCTCTTCCGAAATGCATAGTTTTAAAGATAATGAGGTCGAGGAGAAACATGAGAAGAATTTGCATGAATTCTACACCTATATCCTTCTAAGTGGAAGGATCACAAATTGCAGCTCTGAAAGTAACTAAGTATTCATTATTCTTACAATCGAAATTAATTATTTAATTTGATTTTTCTTCTTTCTTCTGATCGTTGCAGCGCGTAAGAGGAAATATTTCCACGAAAACAGATTATCTGCTGAAAAACAATACGCACATTTAGGAAAAGAGTAGAAAATTCTAAGCAATATATTTTATGAACATGTGATTCGAAATTTTAAAACAATATATAAAGTAGTTTCAATAACTTTATATGGAATAAAATTTTATTCGGTTTATTTTATTGTTGCGTGGGATGCTTGTAAGTGAACGTCAATTGTTCTGTAAAGATAATCTTTTATAATTAACTTTCTAATCTCTCTCTCTCTCTCCAGCAGAAAAAAATAAATCTTCTACAATCAATAAAACTCTCAAAGTATAACTAAAATATTACGACTAAGATTCTCCAATTATCTAAAGATATCTAAATTTTCGGACGTCAACATGATGAAAGAGAGGCTTTTATAGAAGATTTATATGTTTATGTGTGCAAGAAATATACATTTTTAGCGAAGATTTTTTATCTAGAATTTTACAGAAAAGATAACACAAATAATTTAAAACAATATAATAATTTCAAATGTAATACTTTCATGAAATATTTATGTGTTTGTTATGTTTTTTACAAACCCCTTCTTCCTCTAAAATGTTTTCAGAAAATTCAACGCGTATGAATTTCAGTAAGAAATTGATTTGATGAAAGGGTAAAGTATTGCGAAAATAAATACAATCTCCATAAATATTGCCTGCAAGTGTCCGATTTATAAGCTGTAGAAAATAAAAAGATTCTTAACATTTGCAAACTAAACCGTTTCTGTCACACAAAAAAACTGCCCAATTTTAAATCGTACCATTTGAGGAAGTTCATATAAATCTCAACAAAAATCTCAATATTATAACAAAGAAATCATATTAATATTAATGAAGATTTTCTTCATTCTTGTAATTGTATTTTAAGATATTTGAATCAGTCATAAATATTTAACAAGAACATTGGCCTCCAAAAGATAAAGTACGACCAGTATTTTGCATCGAATTTTATAACAAATGAACATGAAAACAGGAAATTTGGTAGAATAGTTCTGTAAATGGTTATTTACAGAACTCTACATAATTTTAACATCAAGAAGGGTATACAAATAAAGCATTACATTTTGTTGAACTCCAATGTTTTATAAAAAAAAAAATCAGATTTTTTTGGTGAAAATATATTAAACAACTGAGCTTGAATAAATAATGGAAACATCTTAACTTCTTCCACTTATAATACATTGGAAACATCGAATTTGCATACTGTCAAATGAGTTGTCGTACTTTAGTAAGGAAAGCACCACTAATTCATTTTGAAACATTTGTGTTTCAGCTCATTCAACGATCTCGAGGAATGACTGGAGGTCACCTTGTCTATCGAGATAGTTCAAAAAAGATGTTTTATCGGATTAATGTTCAGAGACAAAGTTGACAGTTCAATACGGCCCAAATCTTGATCCTCAAGATGTTCATCAACAAGTCTGCTTCAGTGAGTTCAGGCATTATTATACTTAAGGATGAATTCCTCACCAATAGCACCTGCATATGGTTTCCAACATTTCACATCATTCAAAGTTTCTTCATGAAGCGCATGCATATCAGTGTGATCATCCAGAGAGATTCCAACCGAAATCATGATTCCCTTGGATTTCTAATACTTCTCTTTCTAACAATACTATATTGGTAGAATTCGGTGCCTTGTTTTCTCTCCAAATCAGAACACGATCTCAAATACTCTCCGAAGTATTCTGAGACTCGTCAGTAAAGAGTACAAAAGCTCATTACTGTCTCGTCCTGGAAAACCACCTTCTCTCGCACACCAGAATTGACACACCCTTCTCCTAAATTCCATACCATCCCAACGTAAGGATATTGAACTTTGAAAGATTTAACGCATATCATCCCCTCTATTCGACAGGTCTTTAGTGGCATCGGTATTCGAACTCACCTTCTACATAAACAATGTCGGCCATGAGCTCTCTACCATGACCACTCAACCACTGAAGCCTCATGGGCATTCTGGAACAGGTGTTCTTGATGCTGAATTTTTGGATTCAAATTGATCCCATGGACTTTGGACCACACTACGAAATTCATTAAGACATCTAGCAACACCAGCTTTTTATACTTTCATTTCCATTTATCCGACTGCCCGTCATCTTCACAAATCGGGTAAATGATATCTCTTACTATGTATAATAATGTATTAGTACCAATAATTGTGAGTGTGTATGAATATCTACAAACATAAAAACGTTTCGCATAAATAAAATAAACTAAGAATATACGCTGCTTCTTTAAAGTGGAAGTGTAAAATTATTTTAAATAAATAGTGTCAGAAATAATTGTTTCACAAGGTCTTACTGAAGTTACACTTGTGATCATTCATTTTAATCACATTTATACCTTTGTTTTCATTCTCTTAAAGGCAGGAATCAAAAAATTGTTATATCTTAACTTCTGAAGACTAAAGTTGAAGTAGGGATATATATATATATATATATATTGTATTTTAATCATTATCGAATATTTGGTGCTATTTTTCCGGTATTCATAACTGTATTCTTCCTTAATAATTTGTTAATTTTATTTAATTTTATTATTGGTGTAATTTTCCTTAACGACACGGCTACGTATTTCCTCAATAATAAAAGCTGTTTGAGATATATTATGCTATTACAAAAAAGGTAAAATATAACTTATTTTTACTTATTGTCCTTTATATATCTAGGTAATATTTTCCTGTATTATTTAAAGACTCGTTATTGACATTTCTTAGAACTTTATTTCTCTAATTCTTTATTTTAGTATTTATTATTTTTAAATCGTGAGTTCGCCTTTAATACATTTTACGTATTTTACGCTTTAAATGCTTTTTATGACAGCTTCAAACATTTGAAACTACTAATTATCCCTTCAATGATCTTCCTTATTTTATTTATATTTCATAGGAGCTGGTTTCTGATTTTCCCTTCATTATAAAACGTGTCTTAAATTTAACACGCTGAAAAGTAACGGGTTAATTTTTTCCTATGTACAGTATACAGTATGATAAAGAAGCATTTATAAGGTAAAAATGCAAATAACAAATAAAGTTTAATAAAAACACAAATTTATCTCATTTAGAAAAATTGTGCTTCACTTTCAAATTATTTCATTTTTGTAAGGAGAGAGAGAGAGTGATAGAATCAGAACTTTGCAGTAAAATAATTCTATTTCATTTACCTACAAAGATTTCTTCTCTCTTAATAATGTGTTTAAAATAGCTTGTGCATTCACTTTATGAAATTAATACTATTAATATATATTTCCAATTCGTATTCATTCATTTTATTTATTTATAAATTTAAAATGAAATGTTTTACATACACAATATTTGTTGTACACTCCTCAAAAGTGAAATTACAACCCCAAGAAATAAAGCACGAAGCGTCATGCAAATCTCAGGAGTGCTAGTGGTGAGGTGGATATACAAATGATTAAAAAACAGACAAATAAAGTCATTATAAACCAATTTATTAAGTATATAATGTGCCCACCTTGGCCAACTGTACAGGCCTCAATCCGGCGAGGCATTCTATCAACTAGTCTATTGATGGTTACCTGAGGTAACCATTTCCAAGCCACTGCTGTGCGCAGATTATCCACGGTTTGTGCTAGTGGTCCTCGGTTCATGTCACGTCCAATGAAATTCCGTAGGTGTTCGATGGGATTCAGATCTGGAGAGTTTGCCGGCCTGGGAAGGATGTCAAATCCAGTCAGGATGTTAAGAGTTCGCCATGCGACAGACGGCCTGGCATTGTCTTGCTGGTATACTGTGTTGGGTGTGCCTTGCAACAAAGGTAGAGCAACAGGCTCCACAACTTGAGTGACGTAGCGGTCCGCTGTTAAACGGCTGTCAATGTGTACCAGAGACGTCCTGTAATGAAACATTATGCCACCTCCAAACTTTTATGCTTGGTGTAGGATCGGTTTGACGCTCGGCGAAATGGGTTATTTTGTCATTTATTTGGGGACGTCATTTCTTCACAGACAGAAACGAGATTAATCCGTGAACAATATCCGATGCAATTTGATATTCCAGGTACGATGACGATGATACACCTGGCGTCTAACCCTGTGTTGAGCGGTCAACGGTATCCCTGTTGCTGGTACCCGCGCACGTAACTGTACTTCATGCAATTTGTTGCGAATGGTTTGGGTGAACACAGATCTACTTGCTCCGGGAGGCAGCCGGCTTCGGATGTCACGTGCCGTGGAGATAGGGTCTTGAATAGTCAACTAGCGAATACGCCGATTTGTGCTCTCTGACGTGCACCTGTGGGCACCACTTCCTCTTCGGCTTGCACGTAGACTTTCCTGAATCCATCGTGTGATACAACGTTGGATAGTACTCAGTGCCCGACACGAGTTGCTATTGTGCGCAGCGACATACCCAATTCATAGAGTTCGATAATACGGTGACGTTCCCCGGTCGTTAACTGATGCTATTGAGCTCACCGACGTTTCAGATGCATTTTCTACGCTTCTTCGAAAGTCGCAAACGCTACGTAAAACCTCAGATGCATTTTGCGTATCCATCTCCCAACTATCACTCCTGAAATTTGCATGACGCTACTTGCATAATTTCTTGGTGTTGCAATTTCACTTTTGAGGAGTGTAATTTCAATTTATTATAGAATTCGCTAGTATTTTTATTTTACAATTTCCGATTCAAAATTTCATTACATATTTTCAAAGAACACTGAAATAAACTTAGATTTGTTCAGAAACTAATTTTATTCCTCTAAATTATAAACAGAGTTATAAGTACTTCTGAAATATTTTCTTGGCCCTCCATGCCTTAAAATCCTTCAGTCAATCCCCACTTATGATAAAGTATACAAGCGTGGCTATTACATAACGAGACTGACGTTGTAAAACATTTTATTTTGATGTCATACATATTTACTTATTATCACCTTCAATATACACCCTTCCTTTATCCCTACAACGCTCCATGAGAATCTTTCACCTTTCGAAACAGCGCTAGAAATCATCTTCTGTCAGGTCCTTCAGAATGCGTGTCGATTTCTTTTTCCAGAAAGAACGCGTGTCGATATCGGATTTCATCTTAAGAAACAGATGGAAGTCACATGGCTCAAGATCCGGAGAATGGCGGATGGTCTAACACTGGGATGCTGTACTTGGCTAGAAACCTCTTGACAGACAATATAGAATGAGCCGGCGAATTGTCTTCGTGGAAAAATTTGCCGTACGAATTCTTTGTCAATTCCTACAGTTTCAGCAATCGCACGAATACTTGACCGAAGATCAGATCGAAACAAATTGACGATTTTTTCGATATTGTCATCCGTTTTTAACGAGAAAGGGTGACCCGGGTAAGAATCCTCTTCTACGTCTTCTCGGCCATTTTCAAAACGCTTCAACCACTAAAACCATGTGAAAGCGGTAAATATTCATTGCCGTACACTTCTTACATTAAATTATATGTTTCAGTAGCAGTTTTTCCAAGTTTCAAGTGAAATTTCACGATAATTCGTTGCTCACTTATCATTTTTTCGCCCAAACAAACAAACAAACAAAAAACGCGAACGAAGGCAACGGGCATACAGATTAGTTTACAGAAACGAGAGGCACTGCATTAGAAACAGAAGGCTTCACGCTAACAGCTGTCTGTCGCTGGCTTTTGGTGCATGCTTACTTTTTCTGTAGCAGCGTCAGTTTTGTTATTTAAAGACACACCTCGTATATTTTCTTCTCTTCAAACAGTTAATACAAATATAAACAATTAAGCAGGAGTACGTTGTCCTCATTTACTATTTTTCTTTTCTTCATAACATGCATGTTTTCTTCATCAAAACTTTAAGAAATGTACTTGAGAATCATTTCAAAATAAAAAAGTAAATACCTGAACTTACTTTCTCATATTGTTTTACAAATAAATAATGGAACTAATTTCTTAATAATACGAGAAAAAGCATGAAAGGTGAGTAACAATTTTAAATGAAAGTAAAGTGATTGTAGTTTTACCCCGTTTAATTAATCTAAAAAAAATTTCGCATTGGTCATGTAAGTAAAAAATTATTAGGGTAAGAGAATTAAAGCACAGAAAGCGGTAACCAATTTTAGCCAGTATTATCGTGGAAAAAAACATTTTTTTTTTCTGATTTAAGTTTTGAAAAACTGAGTTTAGTTTAGTTTAGTTTATATTAACGTCGCACTGGAAGCAACACGAGGGCTATTGGCGACAGACCTCGTAATTTTGAACCACGGTCAAGTGACGAGGACGACACCTGAGCTGGCACCCCCTCTTCTAACTTCCACACCACGCAAACGGGAGGACTTTGGGCCTCGACAGATTTAACGTGCATCAGCCCCGGCTACACGGCGGGTCTTCAACGGCCAAGGATCGAACCTGCGACCGAACGAAAATACCCGGCCACGAATCCGAAGCCCTGACCACTAGGTTACCACGGCCACTTGAAAGCCCGAATATTAATAGCACGAATTTCAACGAAACCCATATTATATTTGTTTTTATTTTAACTTCATAAAATATGTTGTCAATTGTTTCTTATTTTCATTCACCAATGACAAAATATCAATCGCAACAAAAGCCAATTACAACTAACTTAAATAAAGTTAGGAAATAAGATTTTAGAGTTAATTCAAATAAATTCTGAATATTCTGATGATTCTTTTCAATGATAAAATTTTTTTAAAAAAATCGAAATCGTTCCAAATTTCGATGATGATCAAGCTGTTTCAAAATTAATAGTATTGTTATAAATTTTGGTCAATATATTATTATCTAATTATTCATTTTTCTTTGCTAAAATGTCTATCGCGCTTCAGTACTCATATATAAACTTTTGTCCTTTGACCTTGTCTATTCAAGAATCAAAATAGCTGTCAAAAGCTACTATTTATAAAGAGGAAACTATTTATGAGTGGAATACTAATGGGAGTGGCTAACTGAAACGTGATGGGCAGCAACAACGTCATATCTACGTCATACACCCACTTTCTGCGCAATACATATTAAAAAGTTTCACCATTTCTCCCAGTTCCCTGAAACGAAAGGGTTATAATTCGTTTAAATATTCAATGCGTGTAGAATATTCTTAAATGTTTGTCAACTATGTTTTGTTCCGGTTTTACCCTGATGAGATCAATCCAAGATTAAAAAGTTGCAGACATAATATTAATGCTTTTCTAATTTTACTTTCACCTCCAGTCACAACAAGAAAGTTCTTTACATTAACTGTTTCAGGGGAAATCCAGAATTTTTCTTCCCTTTATTGAAAGCTATTTTTAAAGTATCCATACTTGTAGTTTGTGCAATTCTCTCTGTTCTTGTTTTGAATTATAATAAGCGCGTTCTGAAGATATATCTAACTTATCACACATTTTATCCTTCACATTTAAATGTAATTCAAACTAACAATAATGATTATGAAACAGAGTATTTAGGTAAACAATTAAAAATTTTAGATAGTAAAATTATTAGTAATACTTATGTTAAGAGGGACTTCTTTAAATTTCATATTGTTGAAGTACTTTCTGGAGTAGCTGCTTACATATTTTTATTTTTAGAAATGTATTCACTTCAAGTATTATAAATAATAATTTAGCAGGCTTTTCTATTCTGAAATGATAATTATAAGAAGTTTTTCAAAAATGGTATTAATGCAAATTATCCTATAAATTTCATAAATAAACTTTTGAAAAAAGGATAAATTTAAAGTAAATAATGCATTTTTGTTTAATTTTTTTTATATTTTTTATATTATATTATATTATATATATATATATATATATATATATATATATATATATATAGAGAGAGAGAGAGAGAGAGAGAGAGAGAGAGAGAATATACTTATTTTATAATTACATTTTCTTCATATAACATATGTTTTTCGTTTCGATTAATATTTTGGAAATCGAGGATTATTATCTTATTCATGAAATCAATCACTCGTTCAAGTTGTTTGGAGCTCTAAAAGTAAACATCGCCATATTTGTTATTTAGTTTATACGGATCACTATTTTTCGTTGTGATTTTCGTAGATCTTTTTGCGTTTTATGATTTTCATGATGTGTTTATGAGTAAATTTTTTTTCCTAATTTGGCAGTAGTGAATTTGGTTTCTTTGCTTTTTTGTTTCTTCTGTTATTTTTTTGTATTGTTATTATTTGTATGAGGACTTACTTGTATTTAGTTTATTGCCATTTTGTTATAAAGTAATTTACTGTAGTTTAAAGGTTGAATCATTAATTACTAGTATAAACACACTATACTCAGTTCCAATATTGAGAAATCTTTTATAATTGTCTCCATTTTGACCTGAATTTCTCATTCCTTTTTTCTTTATTTATGCCCTCTTGGTCTTGATAAGGTCTTCAATATTTTGAACTTTGTTGGAAAATTCTAATTTACTAAATTTTTTTTTATAATTTACTTGTTTAATAAGTATTCTTTAGGATTTTTTAATTCTATGATTTCTGCAACTTAAAGACTGTTTTGCATTATAATATTTTGGATTTTTAAATTTTAAAAAAAGCAATTTTTAACTTTAAATTTAAACGACCTTTATTTTCCAATTTGAGTTTACTATATATGTTTACATTACTTTGAAATAATTCAATTTTTACTAGCTTTAATTATATATATATATATATATATATATATATATATATATATATATATATAGCGTATTTAATATATATTCTTCAATTTCTTTTATATCGTATTTAAGAAAATTTCTGTCTTTTTTACATTATAATATTTTGTATGTTTTAAATTTTGGTATTTTTGACTTGAAAAGTTTTGGTGTTTTTGATTTGTTTACTAATTCTTTCAAATAATTATATAATTTTTGCAGTTTGATAGCTCTAATATTTTTATTTTGACTTTGTTTTTTTGTTGGTTATAAAATTTATAATTTAGAATGATTCTATATGTATGCTAAAATTATGTCTGCTCTTAAACATTAATAATTATATATATATATGTGTATATATATATGCATAGATAGATAATGTGCGCTTCAGTCCATTCATTTTCGGACTATTTACGAATTTCCGGACTAGTTATGAAAACTGTAACAGAAATAAATATTTAACACTCATATAGAGCCTTTTGAATGCCTCATTATCATTACAAATTAATATACTTGTTCTATTATAAAGTCACTGAAGTTTTGAAGTTTTAAGTTTTTTTGGCTAAATACCAGATCATTCCATGGCAAAAATTTGAGAATAATTGTTTTTGTTATAATATAAATTCTTATTATTTTATGGAAAACTTCGATTATTCAATGAACCTTCCGCCTTATTCAGAAATTTGATACCAAGTGTTTATACGATAAACCTCTAAGATCAAATGAGTGATAAATGTTTTGAAAACAATTCAAGCCACTTAAATGTTTGAAAAATTTATGAATGTTTATGACTGAATAATATGCCATTACTGTCACTGAAACTTTTAAAAGGAATTTAAACATTGATTTCAAGAGATAATTTTCAGGAAATTTGAGGTTTTCAGAAAGAGATAAGAAATGAGAAAAATTAAAGGAAAAAACATTGACTTTTCTACATATATGAAATACTAAATATAGGAAACAAATTCTGGTTGAGAAATGCTTCACGACAAGAGTGTTAAATTAAAGGTATATTATACCTAGTTCTCCACAGATACAGTTGCGTTTCACGAATAATTGTTTATGAAATTTTTTTTTTTATTTTTATTTTCAAGATCCTTGTAAACGTACGAGTTCCTTGTAAGAATGTTTTCAGTGATGTCTGAGCGATCCCTGTAAGTTTCGTTTAAGATATAAGTGTGAAACAAATTGTTAAAGTTCCTCCTTTTTTCATTTTAATGCATTTTTCAATATGCAATTATATTCTGTTGTGAAAATTTCATTATAATATTTCATTAATACATACCTCTTCGATTTACGACCTATTTTGACTTACAACCGTACGTCTTTACCGTGACAAAAATAAAAGTAGTAAGTACAAAGGAAAGAAATTACATTAGTTATTTGCTATTTTTATACTAATCAATTTAACCTTCGTACCCTGAATGGGTATAATTGACCTATTTCCATAATTTATTTCGTGATAGGTCCCATGGTTTTTAATTATTCCATAGTATATTTTATGTATTCCTCAAATAGATAAACATTTTCAGTTTATAACTTTTTGAGACTTCTAGAATTATTTCATTCGTTAGTAAAAGAGAAAATGACACTTTAACATTTTGGATCTAACCAATTCGTATTACCAGTACACTTAGAATACATATGAAAAGAAATTTAGTACTTTCGGATGGTCTGCATTTCAATTAATGCTCCATGCATGTCAGGTGATAGGAAAAAATATTTTTCTCGTTATTTAGCTTTCAACAGGATATGGTTCCGATTTCATACGGGCTAAAAAATAAGTAAATAATGCTCCTTTCAATAACACACCCTGAGATGAATGTTTCAAACGAACAAGGAAAGGAACCAGATAGAATTTGACATTATAATGATTTAAAGATAAAGTAGATACTACTTTTAAATTAGTTGCCACGTGTTCGTACAAATGGGAACTTAAGAGATGGGAAGTGTATTAATTCTACAGTATAATTTATCTGGCTGCAATAAATGCGTTTGTTCTTTTTATGAACGTAAATCCTTCTTATAATGAAAACAATTATAATCAAAACAAGTGGTACAGTAGATATCTTTTTCAGGAACTTGGGAAAACAACTGATCGATCCTTATAGAAATATTAGAAGGAGAAAAAAAATTATCAATTACAATAAAGAAGAAATTAGAGTTGTAGCAGCAACCAGAAAAAAATCAGAGCATCTGAAAGAAGGTGCAAAGAATGCGGTCCAAAGAGAAATCGACAAATGCAAATGAGAGTGCTTCCTGATTACCTTTTTTTGCAAATGTCATGTAAATGTGCACTATAAATCTTGCTTTGTTATTAAAAAATGAATCAATAATAATGGATATAAAATATTAATCTGTATATGAAAAAATCTACAAGTTCTCGAGATTTTGATTGCTTAAAACTGCTTATACAAACAGGAGATTGGGGGAGCAAGAAAAAAGATGGACTGGGTGATATAAAAGATAAAAATGTCCTGTTTATTTAAACAAACACAAAAATGAATGAAATAAAGCTATATAAAATATTTGTTACTAACAAGAATAAATAAAAATCAAATTACTTTTAATTGACCCATACAGGCAAAGTGTAACTTTCTATCAACATAGTATGAAGGTTATGATTATATTTTTGTTTATGTTACATACCACTAAGTACTTATCATATATTTTTCACATTATGTATAATAATTACATGAGCCTAGATTGAATTTTTTATGTTTTACTTATCACTTTTACAACTCGTTTGAATGAAAATAGTTTTGAAAAATGTTATTGTGGCTTACGACTAGTTCGACTTATTACTTATTAGAAGGAGTGAAACTCGGTCGCAAGGAGATTCTGTATTGTGAAACATTTCGCGGTTTTACAACAAATAAGACATACGTCTTTCTAAAAACTCTTGATATATCTGATGCTGTACATCATCGACTGAGATACCTTGACCGAGGCTAAGACTATCGCAAGTAGATTATTTATAGCTCTTTGAGGTAATTTAAATTATACGCTTAGCATAAGGTCGAATGCTTAAATATATATGTGGAAAAATATCTAAAAGACTTTGTTATTTAATTGTAATATCTTAGCTCACTAAACATAAATTAAAATTAATACAATTTATTTATCCTTCTCGACAACTGCAATTTTATAAATAATGAAATGTCGTCTTAAAATGGCTTAAAAATAAATCTTCACTGAATTTTCAATGATATGTCGAATGCGTTGGTGCAAGTAGCTATTTCGTATGCAAATCAGAGCTGTTTCTCTTTATCTTATGCGTGTATGTGACCATGTCCTGAAACCTCAATCAGAAACTCATCAACATTTATTCAAAGGGCCGCATTATTTTAACTGACCAGCTCTATTGTAAAGAATCAGTTTGAGAAATTCAAATTACCCATCAACGTGATTGAAATCATGGTTTTTATCGTACAGCGTATGAATTCTGTCAATAGAATTATTTTTCCTATCTCATTGATTTTTGAAATTTAAATGTAAACATATGATACCAGTTCTGAAAAAATACCACAGAGCAATTTTTATTATTGATATTATTTCAAAAGTTTGAAATTTCCTCGTTTTATAATATTATATAGTATTTTTATTCCTTTGTATACCATATTATTAATGTATGTCCTACTTTTGTAAAAAAATTTAAAATAAAAGAAATTCTTAAGAGTTTTACAATTTCGAGAATTTCATGTCTTTCTTTAGATAGATTCCTAGATTTCTTTGAGCCCAATACATTGACTAGGTACACAATGCTAGGTGACCCAATGCATTCATAAGGTACACACAAAAAATATATATAGTTTAATGCTCCCAACTAAATCTCAGCCAAACGTTTCCTCAAAATATACAGAGTTACATTAAACTAATCTTTATTTTTGCGTGAGAGTATTTTAGAAACAAAGAATTTATTCAAATGAAAAAATACAGATTTTTTTTTCTTGGTTGAAATGAATCAATCCCACCCTAGGATTAGCTAGTTTTTTGCAGTGGATTATTTAATATTTTGGACAAAACCAATAAAATATTTTTTATCTAACATTATATATGATAAAGTATAATTGGGAATGAAATCTTGTATATGTAATTTATGAGATTTATTCATTATCATGTCTTTCTTATGTTTAATCTAGTCAGTGGGATTATGTAATTGTTAAAGTGATTTAATAAAATTCATAAATTTGAACAATTAAAATAAATTTATCTAACTACGTTGGTTCACAGTTTTTAAGTAGAGACATTTTTAATGCTTGATTTTTAATTTTACATATATATTTTTCTTGAAAAATGTGCCTGGTAAATGAAAAATAGAGTGCAATTTTTTCTATGCCACATATGCTTGCAAACCGATAAACAAGCAACCAACATATGAAAACAATACAAGGGCATATAATAAATTTAAATCAATTTATTTTTAAATACAGCCTTTGAGTGAGAAAAATAGATATCTTCTTTCTGTCCTTTTGAAAAAATATTATTCGAATATTGGGAAACAAGGATCCAGCCCATGGCAAATTAAAAAATAATAATAATAAATAACGATTCAATTTCATCAGACACACAGTACGTTCGCAACTAAAAGCAACTTTTGAAAAATGGAAGTTTGAACACGAAGTTCTTTTTTTCTGGAGGGGGGGGGGATCGGATCCTTTGTTTGAAAGATGATAACAGTTCTATGGTTGAATCTAGAAATTAATTGAAGCACAAAAAATAAGAAAAGGAAAAGTACCACACTAACTGCGATTTCGTGTCTAACACTCATAAAGGATTAATGGAAAAGTTTGTAAGGAAAATACTGGAGAAGATTTAGAAGAGTTGCGGAGAAGAGTGACCGATACCCATAACCTTGAGATCAACCTTTGTTTACTAAGTGCGGCGAGCAATGGGTTTTGTGACTGACGACACACACAACTGACCTTGCTCCTGAGTTTCAGGGGCTAGCGAAAGATCTGAGCTTGTTGGTGAAAGTCAAGATCTTCGCAGCTTTCTTTTCTGGGAAACGAAGCGGAAAATCAGCTTTGAGGGCAATTTTTAGGTCAAAGAAAACAAGATTTGTTTTCGGTTGTCCGCTCCTCTTTGGTCATTGTCGGTTAAACGATGGCGGCCTCTAATGAAGAAAACCCTTAAAAATGAAAATAATTTTTCAAAAAAAAAAGGGAATTGTTATTGTGTTGCCGCATATCAAAGAATTGTGAAACACTGTCATGATGTTGTGTGTGGCTCATTGGAAAAACAAAATAATCT
This sequence comes from Nephila pilipes, assembly GCA_019974015.1. Classification (NCBI taxonomy): domain Eukaryota; kingdom Metazoa; phylum Arthropoda; class Arachnida; order Araneae; family Nephilidae; genus Nephila; species Nephila pilipes. The sequence continues at coordinate 149,086 of BMAW01101509.1, read as the reverse complement.
ATAAATTCTAGATTATATCTGGTGAAACTCTTGACAAGGACAGTAATTATCAAATTCTTGTGGTATATCATTAACAAATAGTGTAGATGCTTCGTGAATATTTTTTAATTGAGATGAATTTTGTTTAATGATGTTAGGTGAAACTGTAGTAATTGGCTATTGCGAAAACCAGGGAAGATAAAGTGTCTTTAAATGTAAAAGAAATATTTAATTACATTAGTAGTATTTGGGTTTTATAACCCATTTTTGTATTAATTTTTAAAGAAAAGAATGAATTTAAAAATCGTAGGGAAGCTTGATGTTTATATCCGTTTCTAAATTTTCATATGAAGAACATTGTTTAATCATTTTTTAAAAAGTGTGATAGTCCATTCTCTATATCAAATAATATTCAGAATGTAATAATATTGTAAATATCTTCATAACAAATGATTACCATTTACGATTGAATGTTTCGTAATATCATTCATATATATCGTCATGATCAATAGGAAATATCTATAAACTTCACGTGGAAGAAACCATATATTTAATCCTTATTATCTAATTTAAAAGCAGATGTTTGATTTGTTATAATGATAGTGATGAACACAACAAGGATTTTCTTAAATATTGAAAAAGTCCTTCTTCACAAAATTTTAAAGAATGTAGATTAGTTTATTATGCATCGAATTAGATTTCCAGTCAATTAATTAAAAGTTATAACAGTCTGGTGATTTTTACTCGCAGTTTACCTTTATCATCTGATTACAGCATTTTGGTAATCATAGATAAGATACAACTTTCCAGAATGGCCTTGAAATTTCAGATTACAAGTTACAAAAACTGTTTTGTCACCAATTGACTAAAAGTATTTACTTATCTTGCAAAACAATTAAATTATCAATAAATGCCTCTGTTAGTAGGAACAAAAGGATTTTTATAGAATTACGTTGTCATTCGTCACACTCTTGTTTTGTAATGTGTAATGAAAAGCGTGTTCTGATTAACATATTCATTTAAATTTATCATTAGCTTTGGAATGAATGAATTAATGAGAATTCAACTATCTTTCTTATCATTAGCCATACAAATGAATTTTAAATTTATCATTGGCCATTTTACAAATGTTGAAAGATTAAAGAAATATACATCTAGTGGAATGTGAGACCAATTGATTAAATATTTTTTTCAAAACGTTTTAAACATGCATTGTTTATTACAGAACAATCGTTCTATTATATTCAATTTCATTCTTCATTAAATATTGCAAGGTTTTTTTTTTTTATCAACAAATAAAAATATTTCTTTTGTTTTGATAAATGAAGAAAGTTACTCTAAACTGTGTGTGTGTGTGTGTGTGAAAAGCTAATGTTATTTTTCTTTTGTATAATGAGCATGTATGCATATTTGAAATAGTTGCCGTTTGTGAAATTTATTCATTTGCTTTTTTTAACTATTAAGGAAGAAATATTCTATTAAATTATATCCCGTAGAAGAATTGTATAATAGAAATATTTCATTGCCTAAAAATTACGTGGTTAAAACGTATTCAACATAAAACGTTGAACTATTTGTTGGGAAATAATTCGGTTATGTAAAAAGCATTGATATTCGAAGGTTATTGCTGTAACTAGTGGCTTGATGTATGTGCGTGAAGAACAATATTATGAAAATATACTCATATTGCATGAAATTTCTATGACTTTGAAATTTTTTTTATTTAAAATACTTTAACGTAATTACAGTTTACGCATGGTCGTTTTTGTTTTATATAGTTAAAATAATTAAGAATATTTATATGCAGTGTAATTTAGTGAAATAATAAAAGACAGGAAATGGCTTGTGATTTTAATTAACTGTAACAGTAAATTTAATGAATGTTATGATTATAGGAACAATAGTTTTAATCAGTAGAATTACAAATTTGTTTTATTTTATTAATTTTTTTATTTATAATTGTCTTCGTTAGTTAGTCATATAAAAACAAATACCGGTACTATTAAATACAATATTAATTATGATTATTATAAAACTTTTCAATTTTATAAAATTAATAGTTAAAAATTTATGATATACTCATGAAAAAAATAAAGCACAAACGCGGTTCTTGGAAAACATTAAGTTAACAGAACAGAACATATAACATGTTAACATTCTGTTACTTATAATGTTTCATTATAAGTAACAGAATGTTTAAGGATACGAGATTCATAGCCGAGCTAAGTGATGGGTTCGAATCTTGATTCTACAAAGTAATGAAGAAGAAAAGGAAGCACTTTCTCAGTATACAAGATCTCACAAACAGCTGGATCTTACAAGGTCTTTGCAGGGCATGGTGTGGATGTTTAGAGAGACACTTGACCTTGTTTCATAAGAAGAGTAGGAGCCGTTTGTTTTCGAATGGGGTACCTAAAATGCTATAATTTTTTGGGCATTTCTAAGCATTTGCAAGAAATTTATTTCCATACAATATTCAATTTATTGTGTGATAAAATAATTTTAGAGATAAATTTAATTTTTAATGTGTTCAAAAAATAGTTAAGGAGCAATAAAGCCTATTTTTATGCAAAATTAAAAAAAAAAGTTTCTTTAAAATCATATCTAGGTATATGAATTTTTTTATATTTCTGTTTACTATGTTCCTGTTATAAGCCTGATATAGTATAACTACAGCTATGTTTTACACGTGTGTGTTAAAAATATATAATCTGATAAGACTTCATCTCCAACTGATTTTTAAGAAGTCAGTAATATTCAAATAATATTAAACTCGGCACATTCAAATAATATTTGGGTACTTTTGTTGGTATGAGAATTTCTTTAATTCATGATTCAATGTCAATTATTAGATAAACGCTGAAATTTTATCACATTTTAACTCATCACTAACTTTTTTTATCACATTAATACACTGTTTTTTAATTGTAAATGAATTTTTTTTTTCATTCTGAAAGTCGCATAGATATTTAATCACTTTAAAGATAACTTGTGTTTTGTCCTGTTATCAATAGAAATGACGAAGATTGATTCTATTGTTAGCTATCTCATTGTTAAATTGTTTGCTTATCGGAGTGTAATTAAAGCATGCAGATTCATAACAATGATTATTCCTTCACCCTTTTTAAAAGCAATACTAAATTAGTAAGAATTTTTTAAGTTTTTTTTTCTCGTTCTTAATTTTTTGATAATTCAAAAAATCTGAGATAATCCAAACGACAACGACAGCCAAGTGGTCAATCACATGGCCGGTGTTGTTTCCGTCGGGTAGCGGCCTTGAGTTCTGATTTCACTCTAAAGATCCGTTACGTAGAGTGGCAGATACACGTTAAACCTATCGAGGCTCAATGTTCTCACGTTTGAGATGGTTTGTGAAGCTAGAGGAGGGGATGGTTCCTGCTCAGGTGCCATCCTCGTCACTTGAACGAGGTTCAAAGTGAAGTCCGAAGCCAACAATCACTTTATTACTTCCAAGCGGGCGACGTTAGTGAAACACAAAATGAATCAATTACAAGTCACCCAAATTCAATTACTTTTTTACATTAAGGAAGTTAACGACAGAACAGCTGAAATATATTCTGTTTAAAAATTACATTTTTATTTATGAACAAACTGTTTCAAGTGTTATCTCTTAGCCTATATTTTAATCTAAAAATTTAAACCATGTATAAAACTCTGTACAGATTTAAAAAAAAAGAAAAAAAAAAAAAAAAACGAGTTCTGAATTCTATTAACAATCCTTTCTGAGGTTATTGGAAAGTACTAGAAGAAAATTTAAGGGGTCTGAGAAAGCCCTATCTCTGTAATGTTAAATTCGCCTACTTTTTGTAGTTCCATTTTCCTTCTAGTAAAATTGAAAAAACATTAATTATTTATTCGAAATCTCTCTAAAATTAGTATTTTTTCGCACTATTTCCCTGCCTAAAACAAATAATTTTCAACAAATCATCAAACCTATGTGTTAATGTATGCATTGTAACCCAATATAAATGTCATTAAAAACTGTTAAGTTTCATAGCTGTTGAGAAAAGGGAGGACGAACTTGAAAAATCAGTATTTTGACAAAATCACATTTTACGATTTCATTGAAACATTTTTTGTTAATTAAGAAGTCAAAATCTTGTTTTAAACGATGTATTTTCACCTTCTTCTATCTCAAAAGAATCTTAAAGTTTCTTCTTCGCAGTTTTTTTTTTAAAAAAAAATATTCAGACAGTTTCCGATATTTGTTGATATTACGTTCTTTATATAATTCCTTCATACTTTTCACATAGTTATAGCCTAGATGAATTCCACTTTTTAATGAAATATGGTGCTTTATTGTATATACTACATTAAAACATAAAACAGCATCAAAAAAGCTAAGTTTTAAAGTTCCACTGGTCACAAATACAGTTTTTAGTACATGAGTCCAGATGACTCTGTGTTCACTCATTAGAAATTCTGTTTTTCCCATATAGACATTTTCTTAACAGCTCTCTGTTTGAAATCTCTGACTCTATTGTACTTTTAAGGAATCTAGACCATATAGTAATCGAAATATAAGCTCCGAGACTTCGATTTTAGACAGACTACAAATAAATTGAAAAAAATGAGGAACTTTGCATTTCAATGAATTTATCTTCATTCTTAGGTGAACATCAAATTTTACAATGGTGTATTTATGCTTGTCCTGTTTGAAATTATGAATAAAATTATGTTTTTTGTGTATTTTTAGCAATCGTTTTAAATAATATTCATGCCATTCATAATTCTTTTCATTTAACATAAAATTCTTCAAAATTCTTAAACATTTCTTATTCACAAAAATATTTTTTTTTATTTATGAAACAATGTATAATATTTATTTCACTAATCTATAAATTTTCAACTAGGGAAAGAAATGGAATATTTAACGATACTGATTAAATTCGATAAATATGAGTATGTTTCCAATTTCAAAATGAGATTATAATATTTATTTAACACTTTTAAAATTCTTAAAACATTTTACTTTTGATTGATTTGAAAAGAAGTGGAGGGAGATAAGACATAATTAATTCAATCTTGAAGAAATTTAGTTATTGTTGCTTTATATTTTCTAAATTCTTAAAATTTCTGCAATAGACGAAAAAAAATCGTCATAAGTCGTTCAGGAACATTTTTTTTCAGTTTTGTTTTTGACAACAGTTCCCTAAAAGATTCCTAATAATTCCTCCAGATCTCACGATACAGGGTAGCTTAATAAATAGACCTACTTTTCTGTGCATTTCAGAGAAAGAATTTGTACCAGGCATGAAATATCAAAGATATATAGTACATTAACAGAGTTGTTAAATAAGTTGGATTTGACTCAGATTTTATGAAAGATCACCAAGCAAGCCTGTAACTTTACTGAATAAACTGGACAGTAGATTTTAAATCAAATAAAAATTTGAGGAATTTTCTTGGAAAATTTGCGCATGGTGAATTTCTTCTAGATGTTGAAATGCCTTGAAAACTGCATTCGTAAGGCTTAACATTCTAAATTCTCATCGAATTAATTATATGAAATCGAGTTGAGGACAGGCGTTGAAAATATCTCATTTCCTATTATTTCCTAAAGGCATCTCTAAATCACTTTTATTTATTAATATATGCGTCACATTATTCAAAGATGATAATAACTCAATTGATTCATTACCTGAATAACTTAGTTATAACTTAGTAATGAAACGTATTAACTTTCTTCTCTAATGTGTTCACCCAAACCACAACTTCCGTTTTAAAATATAATCTGTAGTTTTGCATTCTATGCAGTTATTTCCAATTTTTTTTTATTAATATTGTATGATGCTTTGTGTGTATCAACCTCAATAATTCTCATTCAATTACACTTACGGTCTTTTGAAAACTTGTTGTCCTGTGGTGTTTATTCTCATGAACACTTTTACATATTTCTAGTCATTTAATGTGGATCGAGAGTCAAAAAGGAAATTCAAAGCTGCTTAAAAGCATTGATAATCATCACAATTTTTTCCAAGCAACAGAAAATTAAAGAAATTTTATTTAATTATATAAAATAGATATAAATAGTTGTGGTGGTTGTTCGTTATTATATTCGGATTTTGTGCCATATTTCAATCATATATATTAATCAAAAGCTACCAGATTCTAACTAAAGTCACTCAAGAATAAAACAGACTATTAATTTATTATCACTGTAGAATATCTAAGGTCGCTCTCTCCAGAATTCCAACCTAATTTACAATCTTAATTTATGATTTAAATAAGAAATCTATCTTACCATTCCACTCGATCTTAATTTCACAACTTTCTTCGACAGTAACTAAGCAGATTTTTGCTGTTAGTGGAACTTTCCTCAAACCACAAAACTAACAGAAGAATTTCAATCTCAGTAACAATTCTTCGTCGACAAGTTTTTATCCTTTATCTCTCTTCATTTTTCATTAATTGCGTATCATTTAAATATCATTGTTTCTAAATCACTTCACTTCATTTCTATATTCATCTAATTTACTTAATCACATTTCGTTTGGGTTGGGAAGAAATTGTAATTTTATACAATTTAATTCGATTAAAGTTCCCGAGGTTAATGAAAAGAAAATCGCGAATGACCCAACCTCACATAGGTAAATGGATGGGTATAGCTTATTAAATTATATTTTACAACAGCTATTTTACTTTAATTCTTTCTCAACATTAATTCATAAATATAGTTGTTTTCATTTCCAATTAAAGAATTTCCATCCCTCTATTGAAACTTATTTTATTTGAGAATGTTTGTTGAAATGTAGTTTTTTAAATCTATCCGTATAATTAAATGAAGTCTTTAAGTAATTATTGTAACCCCCAAGAGTTTCTTTTTTCACTCAATGTTCACTTAATTTCACACATGCAAGAGTCAGCTCAAACATCAAACTAATTTATATTAGATCCTTAAAATTATCAAAACCCAATATGCGTCTGTCTGTAGAAATGGTCTACACATGTCCAAAACTAAAGATTAATATTATAAATATTTATTTCTTTTTCAATTACTAACCGATTTCGAGTGCGCAATAATACTCATATAGTAGGTCTGACTCATACTCACTATCCGTATTCAGATCCTCACTTCTTAACTTCAGATCCTATACCTCTTTACTCCAATCAGAATCGACTCAATCTAATTTCTTTGAAAACTTCTTAATACTCTTTCTCTAACACTAACTCTCACAATTAACTCACTACCGTTTAAAAATACAACTCATCCGTCTTATTCATTACACACTTCAATAATTCTATTTAATTTACCTGAGTCCCGGTTCATTTACCAGAAGAGGTTCTCAATATAATTAATGCCATGCAAATGCCCCGAAGTGTTAGGTGAAGGAAAATAAGCAAGAGAACCCACTATACCACATACTGTAATACAATGCATTTTATTTTCATTACACGTTGGTTTTATATATAAATGTTTGTTGTGTAGTTAAATATTTGATTAAGCTAGCTATGAACGTTTCCACTGTTGCCAGATATTAAACTAAAAGTAATTTCTTCTCTTAATATTGCATGGTCGCTGTAGCCTAATGGTCACTTTCGCAAACTAGCGGACGGAATTGTTTTCTGTCGAGTCATGGGATCGAGTCCTGATGCCCGTAAGGACCCATCGTGTCGAGATCCCGAGTTTTCCAGTTGGAATGGTGTTGAAGTGAAGAGAGGAGAGTGCCAGTTCAGGTATCGTCTCTGCCACTTACCGAGGCTCAAAATTATGAGGTACATCGCAAATAGCTCCCGGGTTGCTTCCAAATGCAACGTTAAAGAACAGTCAATTCATTAATCAATATTTTAATATATTGTCATTAGTATAATATTCTACTTGTAATATTCATAGTGCTGTGGATAATTTGGAAGTTCTATCTATAAGGTTGCTACTACGAAAGAGAAAGTTAGAGAAGAGCAACTAAGCTGGAAGTAACTAGAAGTGAACAACTAACAGCAGGGAGCAACTGAAAGCAAATGCCCCATACTGAAAAAGCCACAGGACAGGAAAAAATAATTTGAGAGTGGAATCCTTCATGCAACAGGTGTCTTTCACCACATTTCATCGAAACATATCTAGTTCGTAATGAATCCTCCATGGCGATTAGTTCTTTATCAATAAGTTCTTTGTGTATAGATGGAAATAAGCACTCTAGAAATGTAAACAAAAGTACAAAAGATAATAAGCATTGCATACTGTGCAGCTGTAAATGAATTGACAGGGTGGAACCTCGACTTACAAATAGGCTATATAACCTTGATATAATGCCAATGTCATTGAACTTCATTATCTTTTTCTTGTTCTCTGGATCATAAATTACTCCAAAAGCAACGGTCGCTCTCCTCGAATTACTTTTATCACTCACTTTCTATTACAGTTACAAGATGTCAGAGCTTAGACACTTAAATCAGTTTCTTATCCACCGAATTACATTATCACTGGCATATTTTTAGTAATTTTGCGTTTAATTATTGTGTGAGTATTGTCGTGTGGGTATCAAAATGAACTGCCTTAAACGCTAGAGTTTTCGCATTTACTTAAGGGGACGCACTACTCTAAAAATAACCAAATTATCGAAAGTATTTGAATAACCTTATTTTAATTCTATGATTGTAATTAAATGTGTGTGCTGAATTTCATAGCTCTAGTTACATTATTTAACCAGTTACTCAAATTTTCTTTAACGGAGTGCGAAATCATTTCATTGACCTTCACAACTTGAAACTGCCTTTTTCAAGCTCTCCATTTTTCCTCTACGGTCATGTACATAAAATGCTAAGGCTTTTTTTGTAATCAGTATAAAGTTTTCAGATTTTTTTCTGATTGTTCTGTATAAATTGTTTGATTATTATGTGCATAAGGTTTTATATATAAAAAGTTATTTTTAGAAAAAAATCCGCAAATTCAATATAGCTATTTTTTATTTTTTTTCGTAGTGTCTGATAAAAACAAAATTATAAAAACTATAAATAAAAATATTACAATAACCTTTATGCACAAATTGTGAAAAACATTTCCAAGAAGCTGAAAATAAAAGTTTTTAAAAATATTAAAATTTATGAGAGTAGTAGGTAATGTAAAATAGTGAATTATTCTTTAAGATTTTAAAAATTAAATAACTGCTAGTTTGAATATGAAGCTTTTTCCAGAAATGTATATTTTATGTGTATTCATATATGAACATAAACGTTTTCTAATAAATATCAAACATTAAAAAATTTATTCACAGGATACCCTATTCCCTTAAAATATAATAAAAATTATTTTCTTGGTATAAAAAATTGTACCATAGTACACACATGCTTAACGTATTTTACAAATTACGAAGTTACAGTTAAGTTTATTTCTGCAAGAAGCGAGGAATGCGCTTATAGCAATGGCTTCGTTATTTTGAAAGATAACACTCATGAAAGGCATACAAATTGACAATTTACTCTCCAAACTTGCACTCTATGCTATTGTGAAAATTCTAAGTTTAACGCAACGACCCCCCTCTCCACTCTGAATACCCCCTCAAACACATTGATTCACATCTCATATCAGCTGGATAAAAGCACTGAATCGAAACTTCTAGACTATAAGCTCTTAAGCCGCAAGTTTAATAATCAAACTTCCTCAATTTTATATAATTAATGGAAAATCACTCATATTCAAAACTAAGATTAAATCAGAATTTATCTTGACAGTAAATTTATGATAAAAAAGAAGGAAATTACGAATAAAATATTTCTTCAATGAATAGAATTTCTAAGGTGTGATTGAAAGCTAATATGTTTCATTTCTTTCTTTTTTTAGATATTTAATTTTCCTCTGCAATTTTTTGACATATATTCTTCTATATCCCTTTAGTCAATTACTGTTTTTCCCTCTATTTAAATTATTTAAAGCTACTTTGAAAATTTTTGCAAAACTTTTAATCAACAACTACATTTATTAATTTAGATGTTCACACACCCACATATATAGAGAATGGTTTCTCTCAACATTTGCTTCGTTCATACCGAACATTAGTACAATTCTCTTTAAATATACCGTAAAATCTTGACAATAACACACACTTTTTTTTCCACATTTTGGTGCGTAAAAATGAGGCTACGTATTATACTCGTGTAAAAATTAAAAAAGGGTTTTTAAACATCGAACAACGAACGTACAGCAGCTGTAAGAGATTGTTGTAATTCGCGTGCTGTGCTGGTGTTCTTTTACACAAACTGGGTCTTACAGTACATGTCGCACACGCGTTCGTTTAACAACAGCTCCCATAAAATAGCGATGGTTCCGGTTGTTTCTAAAATAAAAGTTTATTATTTTATTTTATTTAAATCCCTTTAAATACCTTCAAGGCGATCATACATAGAAGCGGAAAAATTATCAATTGTTAAATATCAGATGAGGATGAGGATGGCGATATATATTACAACCGCACCAATAATTATAACTTGGACGCAACAACAATAGATTAGCTGTGTTCTAGTGAAAGTGAGTAAGACCGATAATTTGGCAGTATTGTTTGTTTTGTGTTAAAATTTAAGTTTTTTCTATCGGATTTGATATTTTCGTTTCTTTTTATTAAAAATTTCTATTGCGTTAATAAATACTTGTGCAATTTTTAAATAAAATATTGATCAGTTATGGGTGCGTATTATATTCTAATTTTAATTTTCTCCGAAAATTTAGAGCCGAATCAAGCATGAGTACTATACACGTGTGCGTATTATAGTCAAGATTTTAAGGTATTGTATTTGGCATTGCTTTTTTAAGCATTTTATCTTTATATTACTAGTATTTTCAATTATGTGTAATACATATGTCATTTTGAGTTATTTATAATGTGTTATTTCATATCATTACTAATATAAAGTTAGATATGTTTCCTCATTCTTATAATATTATATTTAGTATAATGCGTTTATATGGATACTTTTATATTTAAAAGAATCATGCATTCTCTCTCCCCTAAATAAACCGAAAAAAAAATATTATGACCAATGTTACATATTTTACTTGTTAATATTTTGTATTTCTGGTCTTAGGTTTTTTAAGAAGGTAAAATAAGGAAATGGAATTCTAGTTTTTAAATTTCCTTGTCCACAATTATTTAAAAAGAAATGGAATAACAAAAACTTCTATAAATTTAATTAAAATATATATCTTTTTAAATTCAATTTTTTAATTGTTTCCATGTTGTTATTCAGTTTAATAAATTTCATTTTGTGAAAAGAAAACTTTGTAATATATTTTGATTATCTTTTCTTAAAATGTCTAGTCATGACTGTTAAATTACAATTCTATATATAAATTAAAATGACATACAGTTTAATTCTCTTCCTAATAGAAGAAATTCATTAATCTTTTTACAGTGATATAAAGCCCTTAAAAAAAGGCCAAAATATCGAAAAAACTTTTATTACCTTATTTTAATTGAATAACTATTGTAAAAATATGTACAAGATTTCAAACCTCTAGCTATGTTACTTAGGGAGTTAATTAATTATTTTTAAAGGTAAGCTATAAATAAATTCATTGCTCTTCAAAACTTTAAACTGCTTTTTTTTTTCTTTTCATCTTTTTATTTTTCATACTAAGGCTATTTTTTCAATCAATACAAAGTTTTAAAAAAATTCCTGTTGCTTTGTATAATATGTTAGATAATTCTGTGTACAGAATAAATATTTAGATAAATAGTTACTTTTTTAAAAATCCACAAGTTTAGATATGACTGTTTTTTTACTGTTTTTAGTAGTACCTCATAGAAAAAAAACTGTAAAACTATAAATAACATTAGTAGAATCAAATCCGTTCATAAAATTTTGAAAAACGTAACTAAGAAATTGAGAAAAAAAAAACATTAAAATTTGCATAAGTAGTAGAAATTTTATAAAATATTGAAATATTTTGAAAAAAATTAAAATTTTAATAACTGTTTGTTTAAAAATGCAGTTTTTTTTTCCTAATACATATTTTATTTGTGTTTAATTATGGTGAATAAAATTTCCCTTATAAATTTATAATTTAAAAAAAAATGTTCACAGAGTACCCTTATGTGATTTAAGTTTATAAAAAGTAAATATTTTCAAACTAATTTATTTAATTTTAGGAACACGTTATTTTTTCTCCTTTTAAACGCAGCAATGTTTACGCTTCATATAATTTTAGTTCTCGTGTATTAACCATTCACAGGGTCATTTATTTTTAGAAATGGTACATTAAAAATATTTTTGAGATTAAGATTGATTTAAGAAGAAAAAAAATCATTTAAAGAGAGCTTATTAGATAAAGCTAACTTGATTTTTAAGCCCCTTTTTGTTGGGATGTATGTTTATACCCTCTCAAAGCATACAATTTGATGGTCACTATATGCTTTTTTAAATTTCTTTTTATGTTGCACTACATGGAAAGAAACAGGTTTATAAAATAATTTCTTCATAAAGATTTATAAAATAATGTGTTCTTCATCCCCCGCTAACACTTTTGAAAATCGATGAAGTTAGTGGTAAGTATACTTACTTCCCAAGACCTTAGAAAGGGTTAAATTAATTTAAAATATTTTATTGACTTCAAATGTGATAAAAATCAAACAAAATCATTCAATTTATTGGTAATATAACTTAGAAAATCCATTTTCAGATACTGTTTTCTATTTAATCTCATTAACAGGCAATAACAGATACTCTTCGTGTCACTAAAATCCGAGTTACCTTGATACCAACATCTTGAGTGTTAAAAACCATTCATTGAAAAGATAACATGTATTTACGTTTATTAACATTATTACTCAGGGAAAGTCAGACACAACACGAAAGTGCAAGTTTTCCCAAATTCATATGTATCGCAAATAAACACTTAGATACAATTTTGGCAATGAACACGTTGAGAATATTCAGCTAAAGTTTAGAAATGAGCCTAATCATGAACGTGTTCATACAATGAAGGAAGACGCCTTCGACAATGCAGTGAAACGTGACAACTTCACGTGCAATCGCATGCGGACCCTAAGCTTTTTCAAAAGAATAGGTTATTATAGTCGTTACATCTGTTGTTTCAAAAAAAGATGATGTAGATCAGAATAATTTTAAAACGTTTTCGGATCACTTTTCGCTAATAGGGAAAGTAATATTTTGGATTTTTCTATTGTATCTGAATTCTGTGCAAGAGAATGACATTGGATTGAGAAACAGATAATATTTTAGTGTAATTTGAGAATAAGTATAACTTCTCTTAAGTTATCCATTTTTACACGAATTGCACATGCAATTATTTCTGAAGGAAAAGTTCGTGTTCCACTGTTTTGGTAATGCCGCTTACTACATTACTTTAATGTAATGTTTAAAATTAAAATAAAATTTAGTTGTTAAAGAAATATTTTAAAAAAAACTTTTGTCGAAACGAAAGGAAAGTCTTAAATAATTGTATAAATAGACATTGTCTTAGGTCGTAAAAATGAAAAATAATTATATGCATTCAGTAAATATTTTATGGAAAAAAATGCCACGAAGATTGATAATAACGAGAAAATAGCGTTTTTACTTTTTATAGCTATGTAAATTTTGTATTGATTAACCACTTAAAACTTTTTTCAAGAATTATAATTGTGAAGAATAGACACTTTATTTTTTAAAATGGTAATTTTTAAAGATTTATCAGCTACATTCCTAAGACATCCGACACATGATCAGTATGACTATATTAAAAAAAACTTTTACCCATCATCATGATATTATAAGTCACTGCAAAGGTAGAAATGCATTTTTCTCCCTTTTCCAAAATTAGTCATTTAAATTTATGTTCTCATGCTCCTTTAAACATACTCACTGATTCCAGAAAATGCAAAAAGTAAATAAATAAACACAATAAATAAAATAAATTTAAAATAAATAAAGATAAATAAATTGAACAAAAATAAATAGAAAAAAAATAAACTAACTGATAAAAATTAATTAAAAATAAAATTAACTCAATTTAATTTCAAATGAAATAACTAAATTTAAATAAATAAATTTATTAAATGAAAAATATAAGATAAACATAATTAACATAAATAAATTATATCAAGAATAATATAAAACTAAAATATTGAAATGAACAAAATAAAAGAAAATAAATTTCATTAAATAAGGGTGATAAAATAAAAATAAGGAATAAAATAATGAAATAGAAATAAATAAAATAAAGCAAATAAATTTAATATTAATAATAATTAGTGGATTAATAAAAAAAATAAAATCAAAAATAACTGTATTAAATAAAAATATCAAAGTAAAAAAATATCAAAGAAATAAAATTAAATAAATTTATTAAGTAAAAATAAAATAAAAATCTGTTTAATAAATATAAAATAAAAGTAAACAAATTTATTAAATAAAAATAATGAAATGAAAGAAAAAAAATAAATTTATTAAATAAAATAATAAAATAAAAGATTAAAATAAGTAAAATTAGAAATAAATAATAAGTTTATTAAATAAAAATAATAAAATAAAAGTATATAAGCTAAATTAAAATAACATTCTTATGTAATTATTATGTTAAAGGTAAGAATTAAGTTGAAAAATAGCTACTGAGAGACAAAGGCACTTCTAAAGAAACGGAATGTAGTAAGGTCCCATGCATCACATGTTCTCATGAACATCAGTTTAGAGTTTCATCTCTCACTGATGATCTAAATATGAAATTTCAGTAGTTCTTTATTGTAACTGTCTGTATCAAGTTAAAAATGTGAAACTTTGCTATCCCGTTCAAAACAATTCTGAATATAGCGAAAAATGCATAGAACAGGTCACAGGAGTTTGATTCTATCTATAGTAGGCATATGCATGATACAACTCTATCCTTTCAGTTCTAAATTTGAATTTTTAAAATTAATCGTAATTTTGAAAATTTAGAAGGATTATGTGGAGTGTCCAAAATATTTTATATATATATATATATATATATATATATATATATATATATAATATCATATAGTATTTATGTCATGACTAAATGTATCCTATTACAGATCTCAGCATTTTATAAATTTGAAGCATTTTAATATTTACTGGCATAGAGCAATTATTACAAAATATTTATCCTATTAAAATATTTAGATAATCTATTATCAAAGTCTTTTAATCTACTTTTTCAGAAATTTTGATATACTTTCGACTTTAAGATAGTACAAAGGGATACCCATTAACTAAAAATCATTCACCAGGCCAAGGAAAATTTTATGATTTTTCTTTTTGTTTTATGAACTTCGACGTTCGAATTCAAAGAAAATGACAACACTAACTCCAATACTTCTGTCACAGACACTGAGAATTATCTCTCAATAACTAGCAATAATGATATATTTTCTATACAAATATAACTCTTTTATATATATATATATGAGAGAGAGAGAGACTGTGGGGTGATAAGATTGTACATCCAGAATCTACGATAGTTCGCTCTTACGCAAAGGGCTGGTTGTCTAGGGGGTAATTCCATTACCGGATTCCATTATGTTGTTTTCGTAGAAATTCAATGATGAGGCTCGACTTGTTGTATTTCGTTTATTAGAAGAGATGATGAAGAGTGAGTGTATTTACAAAAGGAGATGACTAATTGACCAGTTCATCGGAGCAAAATTGATGGCTGCCTCATTTAACCCATATCGGCGAAGGGCATGGGAACGCGCTCGGGCGTTTGGAGTTTACTTCCGATTCGGGTAATGCGAAGGAGAAGAGAAGCGGAAAGTGGAAAAGGAAAAGAGGGAATGAAAGGCAGCTCAGTTTTGTTCTGGAATAGGTGGCGCTACATGAGCTATCACATAACGCTGATTCGTGGTGCTATCTAGTATCTGAGGAACTGGTTTTACAGTACATTGGAAAATAATGTTAATTCTTTGATAATTAACTAGAAAATCCTATATGTATATATATATATATATATATATAAAACTGTGAACAGCAATCTCGATATAATTGTTCATTTGCCTAGAATTAAATTATGTCATGTATGTATATATATATATATATATATATATATATATATATATATATATATATACAAAGAGAGTTTGTGAAAGTGAACTTTTATTTGATCGATCTTTGATGATGATGATACATTTTTGTGAGAAGCACTGTGAGTGTGTGTGTTTATTGGGCATTCTCTCTCTCTCTCTCTTTCTTTTTATGAATTTGAACAAAGTAAGTTAAAAATGTTTATAAATGTTATGTAATTAAAATGTTTGTGAAAAGTTTTTTAAAAATCTCATTAATAGATTGTTTATTAACTGCACACTTAGAAGCAACACGATAACTGTTGGAAACGGACCTCGTAATTTTTAACCTCCGTCAGGGGATGAAGAGGACACTTGAACTGGTCCCCGACTCTCCAAAATTCTACACCATCACAAAGTCAGGATATTGATCATCGAAATTTCATTAAGAAATTTAATTGGTATCTACCCATTACATGACGGGTATTTAATGACATCAGGATTCCAATCCACGACTCGACGTGAATCGTGGATTGCCAGCCATTAACTCGCACCCATGACCAATTGGTTATCGCAGCTGCAGAAGGCTTATGGATAAATACATTTCTTCAAAAATTCGATATATATATTTATTTGTGTCTCATGACAAGAATAAATCTCAGAAGAACATTAAAATATACTAAAATTCCTGAATGTCAACTACTTTAAAACATATATTGACAAACTGTTCAAATGATCATTTCTGTGTACACATTCTTTTCTATATATTAGTACTATTTATTATTTTATCTCGGACATTAAAAAATAAACCAAAAATCAAATGAGTCTAACCGTTAACGACATCTCTGTTATATTTTACACACTTTGACAAATGAATCATTTTTATATTGAAAAATTGGTGCATGCGTAAGTTTACAGTCCCTGTGGTAAAGCGCCAAAGATTACCGCAAACTGTGGTTAAGCGGCCTTTTAAGAGTTGGAGGTTTTGCAATTAAATCTTAAATTCGGCACAAAATGATACATATGAAGGTAAATATGAAATACATCCTTAAATCATTTTGAAATTTACAAAGAGGTTAGTTATTCAATAGATGTACGCTTTTCGAATGAAAAGGAAACCACAGAAGCAACGTGGTAAATTTAAAAAAAAAAAAAAAAAAACATGACGGAACACTACACATTTTACGTTCTGGAAATAACAAAGATTATCGAATGTTTTCCAATAGACAAATCGTTGGAGAAAGCACACAAATAAACACCAATATATTGTCCAACGTGTCCTAGAAACTCTTCCTTACATTTAGAGAATTGTTTTCAGAAATTTCATAAACTATGAAAGATTATAAAAACAAATTCAGTAAAAAAATTATTTGTTCAATTTTCACTTATCTTTCTTCTTTCACTTTCTTTTCTTTTCATGTTCTCAAGTATTTTTTTTTTTATTACTTTGCACGAAATGTTATGATTTAATCACATACTCTAGATCTGTTGGTATTTTTTATAATAATCAATATCACGTGTTAAGAGTTACATAAGTCACTTGCTACTCCCTTCCATGTTATAACAGTTATTAAATAGTTTATTAGATAGCATGGCTTTGGTGTATAGAAACGATATACGCTATCGAGCCGCGTGATTGGTTAAATATGTGGTAACTCCTCAATATAAGTCCATTAGTAACCAAAAGGTGAAATAAATTTCACCTTCACTTTATTTTTTTGACTCCATAATTCAAATGTTTCTTTGATATACTTTTGTCTGTAAGGTAACTAAGACGCTTTCGAACAAGGAAAAATGAATTTATTTTGTACCATGTTTAGATAATCTTCACTTTTTAAAATTAAAAGCAAAGGAAGTCATGTTTTACCTATGTGATATCTGTACATTCGTGTATCCGTTTATGTGAAGAAAATAATACGCATGACCATAAATAATTATGTATGAAAAATTACTAATAAATAGCTATATTTACATTTGTATAAATCATGTACTTTAGATACACATATTGCATAAAGTCTACTGTATTTAAGACTTCGCAATATTACAGAATACGTTTGAAAGTAGTATTTTATACACTAAATATAGCTATAATTTCAAAAACTAATCTTAATTTAATTTTTAAAAACTAAAAATTTATAATTCAAATTCCTCTTAACTTTTATGTAAACATTTTGCAATGCTTAAAATTATTGAGCATTTATATTCACTGTATAAGAAACAGTCTTATAACATAATTGGCAAAATATCAATACTGTGGATAAAGTATATTTTTAAGAAAGCGTACCAGAGAATTCTAAAAAAACTGCATTTTTAGAAAAAGGTAAATACAAATACTTTTTTCTGCGTCATAAAGTGGATGCGGAAGCCAAGTGGTCGTGGTCGCGAACTGACGACCAGTATTGTTTCGTCGAGTTGTGGTTTCGAGTTCTGATGCCACCAAAGACCCTCCGTGTAGCGAAGCTGATGCGCGTTAAATCCGTCAATGCTCCAAGTTCTCTTGTTGGCGTGGAAGTTTTGGAAGAAAGCCGTCTTCATCACTTGATCGAGGTTCACAATTGTTAGGTCTATCGCCAGTAACCCTCATATTACTTCTTAGTGCGATGTTAATGAACAATCAATCAAAATCTTTATGCCGTGCCACCTATACGTACAATTATAAAATTCAATTTTCTCATTCTGTTTATCGTATTCTCATATAACACATGGATCAATAAGTCCCGAGACTATGCGGTCGTTTTTTTTGCGATTTCCTCCTTCAAACGCACCAGCAAGTCAATATAATAATCACTGTTGATCGATTTACCTTTTTCGAGGTAGTCAATGAAAATCACGCCATGCGTATCCCAAAAAACTGACGCCATGACTTTGCCAGCTGACTGCTGCGTTTTCGGACGGCTTTCGCCAGCTGTGCGCCACTCAGATGACTGCCGCTTCCACTCTGGAGTGTAGTGATGTATCCATGTTTCGTCCATGGTCACGTAACGACGCAAGAAATCTTTTTTGTTGCGAGTAAATAGCGATAAACAGCTTTCTGAATCATCGACTCGTTGCTGTTTTTGTTCCATCGAAAGCAATCGCGGCACCCACTTGGAAAAAACCTTTTTCACTTCACTTCAAAAAACCTTTTTCAGTAAATACACTTCCATATGATATCTGTGTCATCTCAGTAATCTCACGGAGCTTCACTTTACGATCTTTCATTATAATTTTTGTCACTTCACTCACATTTTCCGGTGTAATGGCTTCCACAGGTCTACCCGAGCGTTCCGCGTCATTTGTGTCGGTACGACTACGTTTAAACTCGGCAAACCACCGACAAATCGTTGCTTTTGATGGACAAGAGTCCAGGTAACATTTTTCAATCCATTGTTTCGCTTGCACGGTGTTTTTACCCATTAAAAAACAATGTTTTATCAGAACACGAGAAACTCGGTTTTTTCCATTTTTTAAACAAACAACAAAACGACTTTACTCCAACCACGATAACTCAGCTGTTTCTGGTCCGATCGACTTAAAATTTTGACACGTTTCAAGCAAAGGTTCGTACTCTAGAAAGACTTGGTTACTGGTTTACTACAAGTGCCATCTCTGGGTTAGTCTCGGAACTTATTGATCCATGTGTTATAATACATCTCCAAAATCAGAGAAATGCCCTCTATTTTTTAGCAGCAAAATTCAAAATTACAGCATTTAAGCAATGGAGCAATTCAGCATGTCAGTTACCTAAAGAAATCAAAATAGTATTTTAAAATAATATTCTGAGAAAAGTTCCTTGAATGTTTTTGTTTAAAATTTAGAAACACAGTTGAGAGAAAGGGTTCTATAGTTGACAACTTCTTGTACAGAGAATAGATGGAACAAAAGAATTACGAATTCCTATTTTAGAGGAAAATGCTATTTTTAAACACTCGGGAAATTACGTTTAAAGATAACCTTTTCAATTTCAAAAGTTTTAAGTAGTTTTATTTGCGTGATTCCTGGTGTCTTATTATTCTATTTTGCTGATTCAATAAAAAATTCAGAATAATCGCTTCTTAGATAGGAAATTCCTTACATGAATGCGCAAGAAAAAGAATTTCTTTCAACTTCTGAATAATTCTTCTCGTTCTATTCAAATACAGTTTCTCATTCTATGAGTTTTGCTTATTCGGGGATTGAATAGTTCTATTCAACATATATTATAAATCGTATTGAAATAGGAATAAGGGAAGTATAATCGCTTGCCTTTTTAATAATCCTCCGTTCCCATCAAGCAAAAATAAATTATATTCAGCTGAAAATATATATAAAAAATATCCACAAAAATATCCAAATATCCTTTTCCATTCTATATCCACAAAGCAAATACTTTCTACTTTCAACTGAAAAGGGAAATAAATTTTATTGTAATGAATAGAATGAAAAAGTCATTTAATTGTGTAATTATAATATCAAAAGAGGTTAAAATTACCTACAAAAGTTAAATGTCACTATTATTTTAATTAAAAATATTCTTTTGTAAATACATCTACAATACAAATTAAAAGGAAAAAAGACGGTTAATATTTATATCTTTTGAAAGAAAAACGATATGACAGAATATTATACATTTTACATTCTGGAAATAATTAATATTGTCAAGTATTTTCTAATAAACAAATCGTTGGTGAAAGCAAGCAAACTCGATCATATTGTTCCGGGAACCCTTCACTAAATTTAGAGGACTGTCTTGAAAAAATTTATACTATGAAAAATTATTTCAATAATAAAGGACTATAAATTCAAGTTTTTATGTATCTTTATTAGGTTTCATTTCTTAGATCCAGGTTCATTTATTTTTTGTTTTATTAATATGCGCATACTGTAATGATTTAACCACACCTCCTTGATCTGTTGGTATATATTAGAATAATCAATTTCGAATTTCACAACTTCAAAGACGTAAACACACTTCTTTCCCCTTTGCTCTCCAGGTCAATGACCGTTGAATAGACAGTGTCTTTTCAAGGCTTGTGTTGGAATATTAACCTCATCAATGAAAACTTACTGCTTCTTTAAACGTCAAAATAACTTAATTAATATTGAATATTTACATTGTAATACTTTTAAACGTAAACAAATACTTATATCTAATTTTATCCTTCAAAAAAATTTCACAACGAGTAGTCTTCCTTGCAAAAATTATTAATATTTATAATTTCATCATTTCTTATTTTTGCAATCTTCCACAATCTTCCAAGGTTCTTTGGTTATTGAAAGATAAAACATAGGACCATTTATTTGACTGTAAGATATTTTTATATTACATTAAGTATCTTTAATATGGCATTTAATGATGAAAAAGATCTGTGCCTGATGTACTCAGAATTTTTCATGGGGGTGGTAATCTATGCCGACTTTTCAGAAGAGGATCCAACTACAAATGGACATTGGGGATATCAGATCCGAATCAAGGAAGCAACGTGATATCAGATATTTTTTTTTAACAGTATTGCTCATGGGTATTTTTTCTTGCCATAAGAAATACAGCTTGTCACAGCTTTGTTTTAACAGTTATTATACAGCTTTAATTTTTTTTTCTTTTGTGCTGTATTTTTATCAAAATAAGAATATTCATTTAAATTAATGCTCAGTGTTTGAGTTTAATTTTTGTAGTTGCTTGGATGACGAAATATTTTGTCGGATATTTATATTCACTACACATGTTTAGAATGCGTGTAAACACATTAAATATGTTATTAAATCGTTAAAATTTTCATCTGGATAAATTAACATATATTTTTGATACCCTCTTTAAAACTATATTGACGCTCCATAATCGGCACAACTGTAATCCCAAATGTGCCGGATTAAAGAGGGCTTTTATTGCATATAGCATTTTTATTATTTATTATTAAAGTGTATGCTTCTTAAATATTGAAACATAAATTTTCATGTGATAAATTACACAATTCAACTGTTTCGAATTAGGTTTTCAAATTATTTTATTCACAACAAACCTGTTTATGAAGTACTCTATTACTACCAAATAAGGAATAACGTATTATTCCTTTATAAATCTTCTGGATTCTATTCAAAATGTACTTGTTTTATAACGGAATATGAGATTTAGGTGTTACTAAATTAATATAATGTGAATAATATGTATGAATTTGTGAAATATACTCTCTTGTAAAAATTTTTCAAACAACCAGAAAAAGTAAGAGAGAACGAAAAGAAATTCAAGTACCAAAAATTTATATTTATAACTATTAACATAAGTTTATTTTACAATTATTTTTTATTATTAGGTAATTTTGGTTTTATTCACTACACATGCTCAAACTGGGAGTAAACACGATAAACATGCGTTTTAATCTCTCAAATTTTTTATCTGGATTGATTTATTTTTGGTATTCCCTTAAAAACTACATTGATGTTTGATAATCTGGCAAAACTGCTAATACGAACGTGCCAGATTAAACAGAGTTTACTGTAACAAGTTATTAAAGTCTATCTCGAAATGGTTTTGATAAAAAGCGATTCTGTAATATGATATACTTTTAAAATAAAGTAAAAAAAATTCATTTAATTCATTTATTTAATTTAATTCACGCTTCAATGATGTGAAACTGTTGTTAAAAGCTATAACATTCGAAAATTAATTTTAAAAAATAATTTTTTATTGCTTTTTAAATTTAGAAGTTTTCATATTCACAATTTCACTTTCAACATGGTAATTTTAGAGCTGTATGAATTCAGTTCTAAAATATTAACAATTAGATGAGCTGTATATAATCACAAGGATAACATATGGTTCACAACTTTTTCCTTTCGATTGTGTGTGGATAACAAATGTAATTTCCCAAATTCTGTAAAAAAAAATTGACGTGCAAGGTTACGCATCAAACATATTTTACATCATAAATTTAAGCAAAATGTTTCTAATTTTCATTGTTGCTCATTTTAATCATACTTTTAATGCACAATTATTTCCCAGTATCAGAAATGAAAATCTTGTTCTTATAATCGTATGCCACATCTATTGTTTTCCTAATTTAAATCGTTTTAAACATGAATGCCTTCTAAAATAACCAACGTATAAAAAAAATTTGCTATCGTAAAACTTTAATTTGTATTTTAAAAATATATCTAGCAATATCCGTAAAGAAAAGGGAAAACTTCTTGTATTTATATTTTTATAAGCGAAAAATATAAATACAAGAAATGCGAAGAATGCAAGAAAATAGGTAGAATATAAGAAAACTAGCTATTTTTCTACTAAAACCAAGGTTTTTATTAAGAATAGATGATATTGCTTTTTTAAAATTTTATTGACGCTAAATAAATAATTTTACAAATTGTACTAAGATAATGTAATTGAAAGTTAAGATTTATTTTCAAATAATATACATATTCTGTACTGTTTCATAACACTTTAAAATGAAAAACACCACATTAGAAAAACACAAGAGTGTTCTCTTACAAAAGGCGCAGAATTCCACATCGTTAGGGCTGCCCCCCCCCCACAAAAATCCTTTTAAAGAGAAAATTAATTACATTTCAATATTTAAGTTATCCATTTTTACGCTTTCCTTAATATTGAAATACTAATTAATAAATAACTGCTAATGTCTATTTTAATTGCAATATAAAAATATTTTACGGAATAAATTATTGTCTCTTCCAAAAATAGCTGTGCTTATTTTTACAGTTGCGTTTATCGTATTTTCTTTCTAGAATATTCAAGAAAAAACTTCATCTATATAATTTTTTGAAGAAAAAAAGCTCTACAATACTTACGCTATCTGACCAACCATTGAAAATTTTTTGACATAGACATTTTGTTTACATCTTGAAAGCAAATAAAACAAACATGGCATCGGATTAACTTTTAATTTAAGAACAGGATACATATTATTGTTTTCTTTTAAAGAAATTTTCGGGGTATGAAAAGGAGATACTTGTTTAAAGTAAAGTTCTTTTAAGAATGCATAAAAAAAATGTGATTTATGTAAGGAAAAATAATTTATGCATTTAGAAATGGGTTCTTACTCTGAATTTTACGACAAATAAGTGAGAAGATAATATGAAATATCTCAAACTGACGATGGTATTGCTTTTAATACAAATATTCATTGAAATTAGTTTTACATAGATTTTTATCTGTGTTACATACTCTTAGAAGTCAATAGCAGTCATTGTGTCCTATAATAAAAGCAATAATAATAAATTATATAATAAAAGCAATAATAATAAATAATATAATAAAAGCAATAATAA
>BMAW01101509.1:98567-124714 GCA_019974015.1 Nephila pilipes | reverse complement strand
ATGTCCTATAATAAAAGCAATAATACTAAATAATATAATAAAAGCAATAATAAATATAATAATAAAAGCAATATATTTTATTTGACATTTTTATCACATATACTAGAAAAATTGCAATGATATTCTTATCTAAATCAATACTCCGTATATATTCTTGGATGAACTTTTTGGATTTTGGGATTGCGGACCAAAATATCCGCAATCCTAATTAATTAAATAAATTAGTTAATAAATTATTTATAGTATTTCTCATGTCTTGAGTCATCAAAAAAAGAAAATAAGTGCCATCCCTTACCCCCTAAACCTCTTAAGAGTGAAGAGGAATTTCCTGGTGTCTTTTGAAAGATTCTTTTTTTTTTAATAGAACACATTCATTGTAAGAAGAAAACAAATTTTTTTTAGATCACCACACATAAATTTATATACGAGGGGGTATCGTAAAGTTTTAATTATTACAGAAAAATAACCGAAATATACGGATTAAATTTATTCTGCTTATTAATTCATCCTTACATACATAACGTTGGTTGTGAATTACAGATATTTATGTAGATTTGTTTCGTTTCTGGAAGCCGTAGATCGAAGTAACCCGCAGTATCGTAAAGTCTTAATTATTATAAAACATAATCGAGATGGAGTGAGAAACTTAATTTTTATTTATTATTCTTTAGATTTTCTACATAATCACCATCCATAGTTATGCACTTCCTCCAGTGTTTCTTGAGCTTTCGAAGGTCTTCAGTATAAAACTCAGCATACTGAACCCTATCTTCTCCAAACTGGGGATTACTTCAATCTACCACTTCCTGAAACCAAACAAATCAACATGAATAGACGAAATTTTGAACATTTTGTACATAAAAATCAACTGATATGCATACTAAATTTTATCCGGATATTTTGGTTATTTTTAGTAATAATAAAAATTTACGACATATCCTCGTAATCATAAAAGTAATATTTTACCTGATTTCATCTCCTGTACTAAAAAGAAAAATCGTAACAATGTTCTTTTTTTTTTTTTTTGTATCAATGCTCTTATATCATCCAGGAGTGACTTTTGGATTTCGGGATTGTGGACCACATTTTTTCTTTAAATAAATGAATTAATAAGCTATTTATGGTATTTGTTGTCTCACACGTCAACGAAACAGAAGAAAAAAGTGCCATCATTTTTCGACTAAACTTCTAAACTATAAAGAGGAGTTTCCTGATCTCTCTTGAGAGATTCCCCTTTCTTTCAATAAAATATAGTACTCTCTCGTTAATCCGTCAGATGATAACACCGCCGGATAACTAGAATATCACTAATTACAATGGATTTAAACAGCAAAGCTATGTACTCGTATTATTGAATAAAATGTTATGGAATATTCAAATAAACCGTCAAACAAACGAAATAACGAAACTTCAAAAATTGTACTGTTTCGTATTAACAGCCTAAATTATTCTGTTGAAACAGAAAGCATAACAGAATTTTCTGATTTCTCAGCCTGTGTAAAAATTCCAGATTACTGACAGGGCTGGAAAAGTGAAATACCGGATTATAAAAGGAGTATTGTACATTCATCTTAGGAAGAAATTGATTCATTCTTTCTCTTTTATTAGATTACCATCCACACTTATGAACATTTTCCACTGATTGTTGACAATACTGAATTGCTGATACTGAAGCGTATAGAGTTTCCGTAGATTATAAGCTTATTATAACGATTATAACAGTAGAACTCAATGACATATCGAAACATGAAGTTTCGTTTTAAATCAAAATATTGGGATAAATATAAGAGAAAAAGAACCGAGAGATATTTACTGTTTTATTGGGATAAAGTAAATGGCGGAAACATGAAAATGAGAAAAATGAGAGAAAAAGAAAAGAGAGATTCTTACGTTTTATCAAGATTAGGCAACAATATAAACAATCTTAAATATTTTTTTCTAATTTCGAGTTGGTTTAGTGGTTTCCATGCCTTAATTTGCAAGTCATAAGACTGAAGGCAATTATTTATGTCTTTTAGATTGCGAATAAAACAGCAATATGTTTGAAAATAATATTTTGTTACAATCGAAAAAATATTTTTTATCGAGTTGAAAGGGGGGAAAAAATATGCTTTCAGTTCCTACCCATTTATTGAATTTTAAGGTATGAATAAAATTTAAACCATGTTATTGCCTTCAATGTATGCAGTTATTTAATTGGCCAACTGTTTCATCTTATTTGTTTTAGTATTTCATTATGTTTCCACAAAATCAAAGTGTCCATGACAGAGAATTAGAGCCATTTTTTGATGGCAACGTAAATTATATATATTTTTAATAACATTAATTATCAGTTTTTTTTTTTTTTTTTTTTTGTCTTTTAACGAAATAAAATAATGTTGAAGATCGGTTAATAATGTAAATACTTAAATTACTTTAAAAGAGCGAATATCTCTCATAATTCAAACTATATTTTCTGATTTTATTATCCTATAAATGTTAACAGTTCGTAATTTGGAATACATAGAACGAATTAAAAAGTAATGTTATGAGAAAATTTAAGAGGAAGTTTAATTTTTGTTTGTTTATTGTTCTAAGTCTTTCTTTGAATCCCCCCCT
Organism: Nephila pilipes; assembly: GCA_019974015.1. Taxonomy (NCBI): domain Eukaryota; kingdom Metazoa; phylum Arthropoda; class Arachnida; order Araneae; family Nephilidae; genus Nephila; species Nephila pilipes. Next base: position 122,116 of record BMAW01101509.1, on the reverse strand, counting down.
TTGAATGAATTAATTACACGAGTGATCGAAAAATAATTTTACGCACACGCGCACTCATTCATGCATGTAAAGTACTATATTTTTTTAATTATTTTAACCAAATGCAAAACATATTAAACCAATTATGAGCATTTGAATAACTTGAAAAATATCATAAATGCTGACGAAAGCTTTCCCGCAATTCCAATCAAAGTTAAATTAAGCACTGATTTCTAGCATTACATGCTTGAATTTTAAAAGTTATTCCTCCTACTATTTATTTATAATTTGAAGGAGGCTCAAAATGTATCTATGTTCGAAATCGGAAACGAACTATTAAAAATGAGATATGGGAATGGGGGTGGAGGGAGAGTAACTCATTGTAGAACTATTCATTGCTTGTTTTTCCTTTTTCCTGCAAAATCCGTGAGTATGGTGTCCTTTGCATTCCAGAAAAACTTTGACATAACTTTTCCGGTGGATGAGACCATCTTCACATTCTTTGGAGCAGATTCACTGAAAGCAAACAATTGTTCTGATTGTTGCTTAATTTTCGGTGTGTAATAATAAATCCAAGACTCCTCGATGGTGACAACTTGATGCGGCAGCAATCAAATTTTGATATTCATAGATTACTTGAATTCATCTTATTACTTATTATTATTAAAATTTCGATTTCATGAGTTAGTTTTATTTTGGCATCAAATAGCTACTAAATCAAAACTAACCTATAAATAAATATGAAATTTCTATTGGTGTCATTTAACAGATGGCAGCACACAATGATAACGCCAACTAGCAATAGCAACACTGTCGTAAAAACGGGTACTGTTGGAACCATCCTCGTATATGTACCAACCTCCAGCATAGGCTTAGAATTTCAGGTACTTTCCCCCTTTTTTTAGATACTGAGCCATCATTCTTGTTTTAGAACATAAAAAAATCAAAAATTTCATATCTTGTAGCCAGGTGAACTATCTTTCTGTATATACTAAATTTTGTTTACGAGATTAGTGGGGGGAAAGTTACAATCTCCTTTGTAAAAAATAGTTAAGACATCACGGGCTTCATTTACATATTATATCAGAATAGCTTATGAGTGAGTGAGATTGGAATTTTTTGCCGCAAGAGTCAGATATGGTTCTGCTATCAGAATAACTTAAATCAACAACTAAGAAAAAAAGATTTAAAAAAAACTTTTAAAACCAACAAATCGTGGATTTCTCATGATTTAAAATTTTAAATATTAGATATTAAATATAATCACACACGTAAAAGTAAAAAAATACACTTTATTTCTTAAGAGATTAAGAAAATATTTTTCTTTTTGATACAAAATAAAAACACCTTAACTATAAAAATCAATCAATATAGATGTAATTTATGCAAATTCTTACAACAAAAAATTGTTATTTGCTTTGAAATATCCTTGAGAACGTAAGTTCTGCAATATTTAGCGAGACATTTAAAATTAACGGGAGTTTCTAGATGTGTTTTGCGCACTTGAACTCATCATAGAATGTATATATCGTGAATATCAATTATAAATATGTTCGTATGAACAAGTTTCATATTCGTTATCACAGGCCATTCCATTCGAAACTACTCTAAAAAAAGAAACGCTTTTTGCCTTTTGTAATAATATGATTTTTTTTCTCCTAATAGATTAACAAGCTTGACATTCTGTGTGTTCGGAGCTTGTTATTTTTTTAGTTAATCCAATTACATCTTTCAAAATCGTGGTTTTGAATACTTGAGATTTTATTTTTTCTTTTTGCAATTTCTAATTCGCTAAGCATTTGTAAGAGAGAGGATTATAACAAAGGAAAATCGTCATTGAAAAATAAAGAACAAATTGTAAAATGGGGAACAGAATATATTATGTTATTATGCTATTATACTATATCAAGAACATTAAAGCTAATAAAATGACCCTTTGAATATTTTTTTTCATATATCGTTATCAATTCCGCAAATTTTTGATAGAAAAATAGAAGTATATTACAACAGAATTGCAGAAGGGCAACAAGTTCTTCATAACAGTTAAATGTATTCCTTTTTACTAACTCTTTTAACAAAAAATAGTACATGTATTTAAAAATAAATGAAGTTACTGTGTGAGAAATAAAAACCATTTTAACTATGATAACTTCTAGATTTATTTTTCATAACATTTAAAGCAACATGTGTACATATGCTCTATAGTAGTTTAATCTCTCATTACACGATACTTAACCTTTTTAACTATTAAACACGGTGAGTGTCTTATAAAGCAATAGTCCAGAATTCTCATACTTGCATTTAAGTCATTTCGCAGTTTCCTTTCAGCAAGTATAGACGATGATTCATATCGTATTAGAAAAGTCATTACTTCATCTACTTAACAGGAAACTAAAAAGGATAATGGAGCTTTTAATGAACCCTCTGGAACTTATTACTACTACAATATTAAAAGTAACGGTAGGCTGTTAGTCATTGCATTGTAGAAAACTTGGTACAGTAATTTTATGATACTTGAAAATAAATCGCCTCAGTACAGTCAGACACATGTGCTTGAAGACCTGTTAATGAACAATAAGATAAGAATCGTCATTTATATTTTCATCTAAAATCGCTTAGTTATTTCCTGGAAAAGCCCCTGACACCGAATTATTAATGAAATTGTTATTTGATCTATTTATCAGAGGAAAATAAGTTGATGCATTATTTTTATTAAAATTTCTCGTCTATATGTTACTGTTGCTGAATAGTACTTATAAGACAGTTTTATTTCTTGTAGAATGCTATACGAAAATGAATCTCTCACAGATTGTATTTAAAATTTTATTCCCCACTAGAGACTAAGGTCTAATGATGATATCCACGCGATATTTTATTGAAGAGTAACACCTCTATATCCATAATCTTTTATTTTTTACCCTGTTTTCAAAATTCTTGTTGTACCTGAAAGTTATATGTTCGCTCTATATAATGTATTTGTTTTCTTTCTTTCTAAGTTTCACTGGCGTGTTGAGAATTAATGAAGAGGATTTCCAGCGCTTGCGGTTCAGAGAGGTTCTACCTCCCCGCTACACGGCCTCGACCTTGAAACTTCCATGTCTTCTCAAAGGGGAAAACGATACTGTAAGGAGAATATTTTCGTTCTGATGATGAGGCGAAAGTTGTCATTAATGCCTAGTGTCGGTAACAACCACTGAAATAATTCATCAAAAATTTGCCCTGCAAGTCATGCGTTGGCACAAGTGCGTGGAATGGATCAAAAAGTTGAATATTGCATTACATAGAGAACATATGTAGCTTTTAGGTACAATAACAATCGTGAAAATTTGCTCACAAATATAAAAGGCTATTGCTATGTAAGCATTGCTTTTCAATCAAGTTTCATATTTTAACTAAGGAAACTAATGCTGATAACGTGATTTAAAATTTATTTTGCAGTATCCATATACTTGTATACCTTTGATATACCTCAATAATAATTGTAAACAACGCTGGATAATCTAAAATTTTTTAAATGAAACGAAGAGGAATTTAATGGTCCTTTTTTACATCGGCTGTAATTGTCTGTAGAATTATTTAGAACAAAAGGAGCAAGTAACTTAAGTTTTTTTAAAATATGTACATATACTTAATACTGTAGAGACAAGAATACTTGAACAATGTTTTTACAAAAATTGTTTAATTTACTGTAAGTAATTTGAGATAATATAAATAATGTCTATAGAAATGTTTGTTATATAGCTACAAAATCACTAATTTCTTATTTTTTTGCTTTTAAAGTAAAAGTATGAAATCTGCTTTAAAAAAAATCGTGAGAAGGGATTCAATGAGTGTAACTGGATTAGTCTAAAAATGCTGAAAAGGAATGAGCTTTTAATTACAAAAATGTGATATTACAAAAGAGTACGTAACTTCAACGCTGAATTTAAATGTGATAATGTTTCACCAGAATGTGAATTGACAATTTTCAAGATGGCTGAATGCTCATAATTTCACTTAACTCTACATTGTTTAATGTAATTTGAATGTTTCATATTTAAGTTAATGTACGATTATTTTTTTGATTACTTTCTCAATACAAAGTTGATGCCGACAACCCTCTATATGTAAAATGAAAATAAAATAAAATAATTAATTTCATATATATATATATATACATTTTCAGAAGTTAACATTTATAAAATAAAATTAAAGGGAAAACATATTTATATTAGTGAGTCCATTTACTCTTTTGAGAATAATCTTAGGTATTTACAATATTAATTGGTTTTTAAATTTATTTTCTTGCATTTGAAGAATTAGTAAACTAATAATGAGTGACGATCAAAGAAATAACCAGCAATATTTTCTTAATTAACTAGATATAGCCTTTGTTAAATTCTTTCCCCACGAAGTGGCTGTTTTTTTTTTTTTTTTTTTTTTTCCCTGTCGTACAATTTTGACTTTTCCGTAGCATAACAAAAGAGGAAAATAAACAGAAAAGAATTTTGGTGAAAAAAAATCAAAACTAGACGCATTAAATAGTAACTGAGATATAGTTATTGTGTGTGTGTGTGTTTATATATCTTGTGCAATTTAAAAAAAGTAACAAGGAAACCAAATGCAATTGTTCCCTATTTTTATTCTTTCACCTCTTCAAAACTATTCTTTCGATTACAATAAAATGCACCTGCCGAGAGCAGCGTTGTTAATGGAAGAGCCGAATGTGAAGACACGAATGCTTAAGAATAATAACCATTGCAATAGCGTTAATTGAAAACTGATACTTGAGATGGCTCATATCATTCCTATCTAATATCCTAGATCCTCACTCTCTTAATTTCTAGCTTATTCTCCATTGAGTTTATCTTCAATTTCCTTCCGAAACAAAAAGAAATGATTTGATTAAAAATAAATTTCGTCAAGCAGGATTTTTGAACGCGGAGAATCTTAACTGTTCATATAAATGTATATACCATATATCAGCACCAGGTTGACTAACTTCTATGAATGGTAGAATGCATCTAGACGATTCAGAATCTCAAAACAATGCTGAATCTGAAATATGTTTCAGACGAAGTAGATAGCTCTGCGAGTATGCGAGAAATTTTCCTCTCACACCCGGTAGTTGGATGGCTAATTATACAAACGTGGAGACTAGTCAATATACATCTGACATACGAGGCTATAGAATTCAATGATCGAGCTGCACATTTCCGATCAGATGTACTCCCAGCCATAATCTATTTTCAAGCCTGCACTAGCGATTTCCTGAGAGATGCTTCTACCAAACAACCTTCATGAGTCATGGAGGAAGGAGGACGCACATTGAGGAATTTTTGCTAGGTTTAGTGCATTTAGTGTTTACTAGAGAATTTAGCAGGAAAGACAACATACATCTGCTTCCTTTTACCTAGTATGCTGTTGACATGAGTTATTGTTATTTTTATTGATGTATAAGTGGGTAACAAAATAATACGAACGCCTGTGGAAACGATGGTCGAATTTGACAGCTGCAGTATTGCTTCGTCAATGGCACAGAAGTATGCCACCTAGTGGCTGTGAAGTGAAAAAAGTATCAATTTATTAGTAGCGGTTGTAGGAGTTGCAAGCTTTCATCGTCTATTCAGAGATAGGCAACAAATCAGACCTGACAGAACTCAAAAGGGAAATGATCGTTAGACCATGTTTGGCTTGGGATTCCATGACGGAAACTCCAAACCTTGCGAGAGTAAAAAAGCACGGTGTCAGCCATTATGACAGCATTCATAAAAAAACAGTAAGATGACCTTTGAAAAGCATAACAATGGACGAAATTTTTCAAACTGACAAATCAAGATAGACGGCAGTTGAAATGCATAATGACCCAAAAATGCAAGCAATCATTTATAATACTAATATCCGACCTGTACATACCTCTCCAGAATCAGCTTCCCACCCGAATTGAGTAAAGAGTACTTCATGCCAAGACGAGTTTTAGGAGAGTGGCAATTCATAAGCCACTGATGAATCCACGCAATTCTTCCAAGCAACGCCAATGGCGCAGCAATGACAAACGCTGGGCCCCCCAATGGTGGCAGCAAGTAGCACCTTTTCAAACTGCAGACATCGTTTATGTGTAGATATTGCCTTAAGATGCTTGTAATCTAACCTCATGTTGCTGACTCTGAAGTATGAAGGCAGCTCTCTTATGGTTTAGGGTGTGATACCTTGTCACGGTCTTAGCCCTCTTATTCTCTTGTATGGTAAGATAACAGGCAACCACTATCGGAGAATTTGATCAATGAACTCCTATCATTTGTCCAGACTTTGTTCCCTGGAAAGTAACTGCAAGACAGCTCAAGACAATAATGCTCCTATCTACATTTATATGTGTGTTCAAGAATGGTTGGAAAACCATGATGATGAAATAGAATTTCTCCCCTGGCTACCCCTACTAGAACATTATTTAACAACTGTGGAGATATTTCGAGACCAAGTTCCATGCTCCATCTCCGCTACCCGTCACAATTTCGAAATTAGAGACCACTCTAAGGAAGAAATTGCTCCAAATTCATTTAATTGTGAAATGTGACATCTATGCTACATCCCATGTCACGTTCAATCTACTTTACAGACAAAGGGAGGTTTAAACCCCTATTAATAAGGAATTTTCTCTATTTCACAAGTTTTCGTTTTTTTTTTCACCCTCCCCTGTATACTGATTAATAACACATATTTCACTTACACGTACGTGGTATCCTTTCATTTCTTGTTTTTTTCTGTATACACTACCGTATGCACGAGTAATTTCTATCTCATCATGGTTATGTGATTCCTATTCATCTAAATGCGCCCTGTTCCTCCAAGAAGTTTGCCAATCTGGTGCTGAGAAATCCTATGCACGAGGTCGAATCAAAAACCAAGCGAATTGAAACGTCTATTACACCGTATAATAAGATTTTCCCATGGCAGTAAAATAGAAAATGCCTCCAGCGTTTTTTAACCAATTCAATACTGCCATTTAAGTTCATTATCGGTTCAAAAATTTTGACCGGAGAGGTTATTCTTCATTTGTTCAAATTAATGGAAATCTCACAATTCTAAATCAGGGTTTTGGGGAGAGTAGGGTAAACCTCCGATTTGAATTTTTGCAACAATGTTTGTGTTTTGTGAGTTGCATGGGATTTGGCGTTGTCGTGCAAAGGTATAATGTTATTATTTAATTTGCCACGTCGACGGTCTTACATTGCCTATCTCAAATTTTGCAATGCTTTGCAGTAAGAGTCAATTGTTATTGCTGACCCTTTAGACATGAATTTGATAGGAACACAACACCTTCACAATCCAAAAACACAGTGGCCATGACTTTTCCAGCTGGCGGTTAGACTCTGGGTTTTTGCCTTGTAGGAGAATTCTTGTGTAGCCTTTCCATTATACAGCGGGGGAGGGGTGAAAGAATGATTTGTCCCCTATGATTACTTGTACCGTCTGCAGCATATCGTTGCAGAAGATTGAAACAGGACCATCAACGTGGTTATTTGTGTGCATCGGTAAAAATTCAAGGCTTCTGACTTGCACACAGCTTTCAACATTGCAAGTGTTCGTAACAAATAGAATGCTCCTTTCCATATGATATGCCCCACATACTTCAAATTTTCTTAAATTTTATACATCGATTGTTCCGATGAATTTACTCTTGAACGGTAACAGTTTCTTTCTGATGGAGGTTGTAGGCCGCCCTGGACGATAACCATGGGTGACATCGGTGAGGCCATTTTTAAATAGCTAGTACCAAAATTGCAGTTCGCGGTATTGCCTGCTTGCCATAAACAACGACATATTCCTGATGAGTTTCTGTACAATTTAAGCAATTATCTCATGAAAAAGTGCAGTTCCTCTTTATTTTCAATAAGGAGTACGGATGCAGCTGACACGCTATTACGAACCGCTTTCCAAACATACTCATTGAAAAAACACCACTATCTTTACATCCAAAGATCTTAAATCTATTCTTCAACCTCGCGAACTTACAACTATCTATCAATCAAACGTTGCAAAAGTCGTAACGAAAGTGGTAACGTTAGAAAAGTATTTAAGTACATATTTTTTGTAACTGCAATTAATGCTTCATTTCCGATTTGTTTGTATGAGCATAATTAAAGTCTAATCTTATTCTCACATGAGTCATGCATAAACGAGGTTAACACTGATACAAAAATATTAAGAAAAAATTACTGTTAATTGGCAATCTTGAAATGACTATATGTAATGATGTCCTAATTAGCCTGTCATATATCACGTTTATATTATTGCAAATGCTTGACAACTTCAGAAAATCTAAGAATTATGAGAATTAAAAACTCTCGTTCAAATTAATACATAAATGTTCTCTTTTTTGAATTATATTCTCTAGTCTATGCGTTTTAATCAATTTTAAATCTTATTTTAACTAAGATTTGATGATTTTCTCCCCTTTAGAAGTATTTTATTGTTAATAGGGACTATATTTATTTTTTAAAAATGTTTTTTATGGTATAAACATGGATTAATGATTAAAAGATATAAAAATAATAACCATATAAAAATCATCAGAGAACAAAATGAAATCTTTTTTCACTAGAAAAATATTCTTTTATTTAAAGTACGATTTCTTTGTTCTTATTTCTTCATTATAAAACATGTGAAATAGACGCCATAGTTTCTCTTCAGGCAATTGACTTCAACAGAAATGTAATTCTATAACCAGATTATTTAACATATTTCATTATCATGAGTAAAAATCTGGCTACCAAGACAGAACTTTAAAATAAAATACTTTTATATAATACTCATTTCCGCAAGTTTTTATAACAAACTGTTCTCTAAGCATAATCAAATTAAAATAATTTATAATTATCTTTCATGTACAAGTAAAATACTCTTCAGTGACTGTTATATATATCTTAAAACTTAATTTATATTTCTAAGTATTCTTCCACTTTAAGACTGTATTATTTGCTTCCACATTTAATAAATACTTGATCCTTACATTTATTGTTGTCTATTTAATTATTTCTGTGTTTTATGCACATAATATTTTCAATTAAATTGATTGTTTTATCTCAAAAAGGACTTTAATGTGTTAAATTTATATTATATAAAAATATTATTCTAATTAGTAACAGAAAACATCAATCAACCTGGAGACATCATTTTTCTGTTTTCTTGAATGTATCTCTCTTCCTCAGAGGAAGAGGGAAAAACATGACGTGATTGTGAAACTGTATTGCAGTTATTGCCTTGTTATCTTCCTCACAACTTTGCAATTGGCAGAATGTTCTCAAGGTCAGAAGAAAGATTGGAAGAATACAATGAGGTCTTATGCTACGAATGTAAGAGTATTATCATTAGTTTAATGTTAGGTTAGGATTATTTCAAACATCTTCACTTGTTCTAATTATTTGTTAAAACTTTTCCTGTTAACTGTGTACGGTTTATATATTTTAATGAAGAATTTTGCTTTGCTTTTATTTTAAGTTTATCACATCATCTAGATATAATTGAAAATTAATTTCGTAATGATGATAATATTATCAAGTTTTCCTTTTTAAATGAATAAGCGTAATGTGAGAAATATATATGAACTATTTAAGAACACAAAAAATTAATTAAAACTGTTAGAAGATTTTGTTCGTAGCTCAAATTTATAAAACTTCTTTTCCTTTTTTTTTTTTTTAAAAAAAAAAATGTAATCAATAAATTCATTTTTCTTCCAATTTCTTAATTAGAGTAATTCATCAATAACTGTTCATTATATAAAGTAGTATAGTGCTCTAAATCTTCAAAAATATGTGTCAGATTAGAATTTTAGTTGCGTGAGGCAAAATAGAAATAATATAATAAAACGATAAACTTTTTAACATATTTTAGAATTTATTATTTCCTAAAAAATCTTATGTTCTGCAGAATAATCAGAAAAGAGTAATTTTTTTCTGGTAAAACTACAAAAAAAAAAGAGTAGTTTTTCTTGAATAACAAACCATACATTAAACAAAACGTGTTAGCTATCTAAATATCTAACCACACGATAATCATCTATTATGTCTCACAATAAGAGAAGTACTCTTTAAGATCTTTTATGCAGATCCGATACAATTTCTTGTTCTCTCCCATACTCTGTAAAATTCGGGTTTCTTCCAAAGACGATTACTCTTCTCCAAATTGTAATGCATGCTCTTTAAAACTATTTCGACCGGATATACTTACTCTCCCTAATGATGCAGCTCTATTGTCTCCTTTAAAACCCCTTTCCATATCCATCTAGAAGACGTCAAAAATTCCTTTCTCAAGCTGTTTCATGTTCCGTTTATTATCTTGTGTAATCTCAAGTTGAAATAGATGCCGTGCTAGACATGCGTACGCTTCGATGAAAACATTTAAATCACATAAAAGGAAAGCGATCTATAGTTTCGACTTTATTTATACTATCATGCTATCATAAAATAGAAACAAATAAAAAAAAACCTTCGGTGACTTTTCAATAGAATACAATGCATCTTTTATTTTTATATCTCAGATTTTAAAAGTTTGCGTTCTCTTATATAAAAATGACTACACAACTTAGAATCAAAGTATATATAATTTACATCATGATTAATTTAATTGATTTTGAAAAATGAATTTCTGAAGAATAGGGACCAGTAATACGCTTCAAACACGCATCTAAGAATAGGATTTCCCGCCAGTCAAATATTTTTACTACCATTGCTGATTGTGCAAGGTCTTACGATTGTTTATTTTTCGAAACAGAAGTATTAGTATTTAAATTTTAAAAAGAAATGTTTCTTGTAATTGAAGGATGTCACGATAGGTATTTTAAAATTCACAAAGCATATTCGATAATTATTTACTATTACCAAAAATATTGTTCTTTCTTATGATAACTATTACATTTATCAAAATTTTTATTCTCAGAAAGGCCATTTTCAGTACTTGATTCTTAAAAATGAGCTTCCATTAAGCCAGTGTTATTACAAAATGTATTGATATTTCTTGTATTATTGTTTTTAATATATTAATTTTGTTTAGTTACCGAAAAAAATGGGAATAATTTCTTAAAGTTTTGTAAGACAGTCAAATGACATTTTAAATGGATATTCAATTATATTATAATATAAGTAATATATACCGATTTAATATTCAAATTCATATCTATTTTATGAATTGATTGATTGTTTATTAAAGCAACGATTGTTTATTAATTTCTGTATATAGTAGAAAGAGATCCAATGGTATTCTCTTTGGTAATTCGAAATTGAAGCTGTGGTAGCTTAGTCATGAAAGATTCTAGCTTTGTGGCGAAGGTTTTCCCAATTCTATCCAATATTATTGTATAGAGCAACAGTTCTCAACCTTTTTCAGACCATGTATCCCCAGTAGGGTCGTCTCCTTTCCGCGACTCTCAACCATGGGTCCTGCAGCCTCCCCCATCCCTGTTCCTTACACACAATCTGTTTTACGCATTTCCGTTCCTAAAACTTCTCCAGAATACTGAATTAAATCAAATGATCTACTTTTTCATATTGTATAGTTTTTTTTTTTTTTTTCATTTTTTTTGTAAGCAAATAAAATTTTTGTAAAGATTGGGGGGGTGGGAGAGAAAAATCAATGGGATATTTGAGACTGCATCGAATCACAAATTTTTGAAAAATTAAGCTAAAAAGAGTGTGAGTAATTGCTTATTAATGTCCCATTGAGAAGTAGCACGAGAACTATTGACGTCGGACTACGTAATTTCGAACCTTGGTCAAGTGACGAGGACGACACCTGAGCTGGCACTTTCCTCTAAACTTCCGTACCATGCCAACAAGGGGACCTGGAAGCTCGATAGATTTAACGTGTCTTAACCCCGCTACATGGCAGGTCTTCAATGACATCAGTGCTCAAGCCCATGACTCGACGGAAACAAAGTCCGCCACTAGTTCGTAACCATGACCTCTAAGCTGCCGCGGCCCACCTATTTTACTGCAAGATGCCATTTGTTACGACACTCTTGCGAATGTTCATTGTACTCATGTTATTTATTGACTTCAGTCCATCAAAAAGTATTTAAATCCTCAAAATTTAAATCAAATAAAATTAGATGTATGGTGATAATATTTATTTCAACTATTTTAAATGAATTTTACACCTTTTCACGCTCCTGAACAAACAAGAGTATTCTCATTTCCATGATTATTAAGAAATTATTCATTTTCTTTAACGTATTTTCAGCACACAAGCTCATTTTTATCAATCAACTATTATTATAATAAATCTCCTTTTATATAATATTTATGGTCCCGGGGTGGAAGTTTTTTATATTTATTTTTCATAAATACTACAGAGAAACTTTTTGTTCAGTTCATTGTAATTTTTTTCTTGCTACACGATGGTAAAAGACTAATTTTGTGAGCTTTTTCTTGTTCTATTTTCGTCTTGAACATATGTTTGAACTCTTACTAGATATTGTCCATACGTTTATCATTAGTGTTTTCCTCGAACGTTGTTGTCACCCATTTTTACAGAGATCGATTGACCTTGGTGAAAGGGGCAGGTTCGAACTGCCCTCTTCGGCTTCTTTGTCCGGTAAGTCTTTTGTAGTGCCTTTGATCACCGAACCAGAAAGAGGTTTTCTGGAATTATAAATTAGATTCGTTTTACCCTCGCTCCCCCGAAAGAGAGCTGTCGTTAGACAATCAATCAATAAATATCGTTCGTAACTTAACATCGCGAAAAGTTTATGTGTATAAAAAAAATTGTTGAGCTCAAAATAATTATTTAAAAGTTATTCATTCATGCTCAAAATTTTCTAAAATGATTGCCTTCATTTTTTAATCAAATAATCTCAAATCCAGAGTTTCGCTGTTATTTATCTCATATAGGAATTTTATACAAACTAGAAATTGTACATATTTATGAATGAATGAACTTTATTATAAGTAAATAAGATTTTGTAATTAATATTTAAATAATTATGAATACATATCATTGTAAATTCTCTTCAATCTAGCTTTCAGTAATTAGGTACGTTTTATAATCCGGAGCCATATGAAATAAGTAACGATTAAATGACGCTAAATTTTGAAAATCCATAAAAAAAAACAGGTTCAGGGGGTAGAATCGGATGAAGGCACCATAAAAATGAAGTTTAAGTCTGATGAGAAAAGTATTCTGATGCGATAAATAATTTACAAATTTTGACGAATTCATCCAAAAATACAACTCTGCAGAACTCTTATTTATGCATAATTGGTATCGATTTTTAGAAAAAGAGATCCGAGTCGCTGAAGTAGCGTGATATTAAATATTTCTTATACAGTAATGCTTAAGTGTATTATTCTAACCATAGAGTAGCATGAAGTGGCTTTTTTTTTAGCTATCATTGTACTGTTTTAGTTTTTCTTTGGTACTTTTTTTTTTGCCAATGACAGAAAATTCTGTTAAATTAATGTTCATTGTTTGAATTTGATTTTTGTAATTGCTTGGATGACGAAATACTTTGTCGGATATTTATATTCTCTACACACGTTCAGAATGTGCGTAAACACATTAAATATGCACCCAACTCTTTTTTTTTTTTACACGATTTTGAAATAACATGGCTTACCAATACCCTTTTTACACGAATTTTTTGTTCCAACACGAATTCCCCCCCCCTTTTTTTTTTCATTCTAATTTTGGCAATATAATCAGAAGATAGTAGTTTCATGCCCACACATGTGTGAGTGACTTGATCTTCTTCATGGCATTTTTACTTCGTATTCGGGAGTTACGGAGAGTACCCGAATTTTGTAATAACTTTTTTCTTTATTTGTAGTACTTCAACGTGAAAAGAGTATTTAGGTTTTCAGCAAAACTGGAAATCCATCGCGTTACTATTTCGACTATATTTATTCGCTTAAATTAAAAAATTAATTGTTTTAACATGTTATTAACTTAAAATACATCCTTAAAATCACAATTTCTATCATGTATGATATATTTCTTAGAAATTTCTATGCATTTTTTCATTTCGATAATTCAAGTCTATAATGACGAAGTCGAAAGTGAAGTTCAGCTATTAATGACTGCGTTAATTCGCAAGTGCTTGAAATTTGCTACAAGCATAGAATAACATTTTCTTATGATTTGGACATGAAGCGTGCATTAAAATTTCAATGTAATCTTAAGTTTTGTATAGCAGGATATCAAGATTTATATAAGTAACATGAGAAACAAACAAACAAACATAAAACAGCCGCTAATAATAGACTTTGTAACAACAAAAGAATCCCACAGAGGCTGTTAATAACGAACGAAATTTTTCATTTGAATCAAAGCCGATAGTTGTGCTAGACATATGTGACACATCTACTGATGATAGCATTTTTGATCCACTTTGTAATAAACGTGCACGCTTGTTATCAATTAACGATGAACAGTTGTTAGTAGTTTTATTCCTAATTTCAATTTGAATTTTCATATGTTGTATGTACATATAGACTGAATTTTCACTGTACACTAGTTTTAATTTTTTTGTAATAAAAACGATTTTTTTTTTGTTTTATAAATTTTAATATGGATCAATATTACTTTTTTGCGGTTTTTTGGGAGAATATTTAGAGTTTTTTCATCTTACACGATTTTTTTAATGTTGTGGAACATATCCCAAAATTTACCATATGATGCCTGTATTCTTTACGCGATTTTTTTTGCACGATTTTCTAAGGAACGTATCTACCGTGCAAAAAAAAAAAGATTTGGATGTATGCTTAAATCTTTCAAATTTGTATCTGCAATAGTTTATTTTTGATACCCCCTTTAAAACTATACTGACGCTCCATAATCCGGTAAAATGGCTAATCTTGTATGGTTATGCTCTGCCTCAGAACAGCTCCGCCAATTTTGAACTTTTCTTAAAATCTGAGCATAAGTAACGAAGTATCCATTAAAAAATCTAAAATTAAATCCATTTATTGTTATGAGTGTCTGTATCTCTTACCATTGTCAATGGTGGTATGAAACATTATTTCTTATTCAAAAACTCTTCTAGTTATTTCCCAAACAATTTAGTAGTAAACAACAATAATCGTTGACCACAAAAGAAAAAGAACTAGAACTTATTTTGCTTTGGGAAAAGAAACAAAGCTTGCAGCTGTTAGGGCACACAATCTGTCTCATCAGGAATTGAAATCACGATTGTCAAGGGCAGCGATAAATTAAAACGTCTGTGATAAACATTGCTGGAATTGCAGTCTCCTCTGACTCTCTTCATCAGTCTTCTAAATCACGAATTGTTCTTCTTTCGTCGCTAAACTCTTGTGTATCTGATGGAAATAAAAGTAAAAGGATGTCACTTTATTCACGAGCATTTTTTGGCGAAACATTTTTGCAACATTGTGAAACTGATATTTTCAAAAAGAATCTATATGCATATCTATTAATTTCTTGAAAAAAGTGAATATTTAAAATAACTGATGTAGTAGGTTAATAAAGTTTTATATAGTTAGTATGCTATAACACATGGATCAATACGTCCCGAGACTAACATTGAAAACAACATTTTTTTTGCAAAATGTTTTTTTTTATTCATCAACATAACACCTTTTGTTAATCACCTTTTAGGGTGATACAATCAAACCAATGCTTTTCCAAATCTTTATTATTTTTTTTTCCAAAAATTTTTTCTTTCTTTTTTTTTTCGCAAGAAATCTTTTTTGTTGCGAGTAAATAGCGATAAACAGCTTTCTGAATCATCGACTCGTTGCTGTTTTTGTTCCATCGAAAGCAATCGCGACATCCACTTGGAAAAAACCTTTTTCACTTCACTTCAAAAAACCTTTTTCAGTAAATACACTTCCATATGATATCTGTGTCATCTCAGCAATCTCAATGAGCTTCACTTTACGATCTTTCATTATAATTTTTGTCACTTCACTCACATTTTCCGGTGTAACGGCTTCCACAGGTCTACCCGAGCGTTCCGCGTCATTTGTGTCGGTACGACTACGTTATCGGCAAACCACCGATCATCGTTTGCTTTTGAGGACAAGAGTCCGTTAACTGTTTTCAATCCATTGTTTCACTTGCACGGTGTTTTACCCATTAAAACAATGTTTTATCAAACACGAAAACTCGGTTTTTCCATTTGTACAAACAAACTACAAACACTTTACTCAACCTCGATAACTCAGCTGTTTTGGTCCATCGACTTTAAAATTTTGACACGTTTCAAGCAAAGGTTCAGTACTCTAGAAAGACCGGTTACTGGTTCTGACGCCATCTCTGGGTTAGTTCGGGAGTTATTGATTGATGTGTTATAACTGTTTTTTATATAGCATGTGCGCTTTCAAAACCTTATTCTAATTTACCAATGAAAATATATATACTCACTATTTTCAGTTGCCATCAAGAATTTTAATTAAAGTATTTCGTTTTGCTCAGAAGCTTTGCCTTTTTTGTTATCCATGGATGAGATTATGATAAATATATATGTAATTATGCGTCACATTGTTTATAATTGAAAGTAATTTACTATATGCTGCAATTTTTTACACTGGTTTTCAGCCAATTAGGGAAAAATAGAAAAAAATTGTGATATAAACATTCATTTAGAATTCGTCTTGTAATAAACATTAATGGAAAAGTTCTTCACAAACTACAATCAAAGGAAAAACTAAGGCTTATTTTCTCTGTCTTGAAGTACATTAAAAGAGCATTCAAAAAACATATCTGAGTCATATGCAATCAACTTCACATACAGTGATATCTTCTAACTTGCACTACAAAGAACGTCACAGCGTTGATCCATGCCGAATAAGAGAATATTTATTAACTAGCAGTGATGCCCATTGTTTTGTTTACGGAACTTGTTATTATTGCATTGACAGCTTCTGTGAGCATCCCAAACATTCGAACTCCGGTTCTTCAAGCTCGGAAGCTTGAGCAGACTAACTCATACACAAATTAATCTCCTCACGAGAAAGTAGTTCTGCTCCAACCATGCTACATATAATCTAGCACTATCATCTTTTTAGAAAGAAAAATTCACCCATTGCGCCTGCGAGGCAAACCAACTGGATCAAGAATGTTTCTTAACACAGAGTATTAAAAGGGCCTTCTTGGGATGATATATACGTAAAATGCAACCAGCCAAAGAGATATCTATTTGCTCACATACATTGGACCCACCAGTCTCTCTTTCACGGATATGGTTGATATAATGGAGTTCCTCCCCTCAGCTAACCATGAACCAATAGCAACTGAACCTCCCCCATCCCTTCTACAAACTCTATGCCTTCAAAAGCCACTCTCCTACTGACCTCTCAAGCCGACCAATCAGAAATGACTCTGATCCTCCAAGTCAGGAAGTCTTAAACTCCCAACAACAGCCAAGTTTTGAAAATTCTACCGATTCTGGGCTTGAAGGCTCGCTCGAAGGCCCTATGTCGCTGGAATACGTTTTAGCCATTCTAAGCGATTGCCAACACCAACAGTTTCTTTGAGGTCGCTTTGAAGAAATCTTTGACTGACCAGTAAATAGTACAGACACCCATTGACTTGCACTTCTATTGGGAGAAATAATCTGTTTATAACTCAACAACCTTTGTCGGGTGAGCCTGTTTCCCGAGATGAAAAAATAAATATACATGTGCTCATTTATTTTACCTTTCTGTGTCGTTGCAGGTGGTATGATATGTACAGACGATGTGAAAGTTTTACATACAACACTCTTTAGTAGAAACCCTGGCCATACTCTGTTGATCCAGGGGAATATCAGCTCTTAAGGGAAGATTTTTGGTGGGATGATGCTTAGCAGATCCTGTGCCTTGCAGTTAGCTGCAAATAGTGAATAATGTGGAGCTTGTAGATCTAAGTCTAACTATCTGTTCCATCTAGAAGCTGGTCTGTTCTTAGAAAGGCAAGCCATTGTCTATGGTTAGAAGGCTCGTTCAACTATCTTGCTGTATAAGTTGTGATTCTGGTTCTCTTTTTATTCGCTCAATGGCACGCCATTTGTAGTTCTTCAGATATATGATATTTCAGTATACCTAAAAAATAACTATATATTGAAATTTTACTGTGCAGTTTCTATCAGCAGAAGCTACAAGATAATTTCAAAATAACCACAGGTTAAGCGTTCATGGGCACTAAATGACAGAAACAACTAAAATGTATATCATATTACGATGTAGCATTTGCTTTTTTATAGATAAATCATAATTTGTTTAAAATCTACTCGATGAACATGTTATCTATTTTCTTAATTTTCCTTAATTTTTTTTTAGAAGTCAGTGTATTATTGAATATTAGGAATTCATAATTATTTCTTAACATTAAACAGAACGTATTTTTTGCTCTTTGTCTCTATTAGTTTGAAATCGAAGACATTTTTACGTACTACTTTTATCCCAGAGGCTTGACTTTAACATAACATTTTTTTTTTTTTTTCTTTTCATTCTGACACCCACTATTAACAGTCGCCTAACTTTGGTTTACTTATTTGAACTAATAGTTTCATTTACATATGGTGTTCGCATAATTCTTATGTTTATATTTTTCTTCGTATTCTAAATGTTTTATTGTGCAGCCTATAGATGGCGTTGTATGTATCCTTTTTGTAAGAATAATCAGACAGTTGTGTGTAGGATTGCGTGTTCGTTTTCTTTGCAGTGTGTTCTTTTCAACTTGTGCAAATAGGCTGTAGCTCACTCGTGTTGGCAGCAAAATCATAATTATTTAAAAGCGTGTTTATTTCGTAAATGTTATGTGTGTCCATATTTCTTTGTGTGTCTGAAAGTGAATAAATAAGAAAAGATCCAACTAAGAATGTTGGATTTAAAACCACACGGACTGTTTACATACGTTTCTTCTACCACATATGTTACTTCAGACTAGGATGAAAAGAATAAGAAAAATAATCATACATAAATATTGTCACATTTCGGTATTATATGAAAAAAAATGAATTGTGCTTCAGGGTATTCCCATTTCCCAACATGCGTAGCTTCAAAGAAGTTTCAAGCTCATCAAATAATTTTATATCCAAGAAAAGTTTCTTCCCTATACAGTGTCAGCAAATATTCACTAAAACATTGTCTGTTCATTTATTTGGAACTATAGAGACGATTTCAATAGAAAAAAACTCTCAAAATGTTTTTTGAAAAAAATTAATCCTTTTAAATATTTAATTTAATATTCTGTTATGTGATTAAATGCATTAGATATTATTCCGTCATTCTTAAGTATATATTTTAAATGATTTGTAATGCTGATTGTCATAATATTCATTTTGAGAATTCACTTTTCACATAAATGTTCTTTAATATTTTTTGCTAACATTTTTTTAAGTTTGGATTGGTTTAATACTTTTTTTTACAAATTATCTATATTGTTTACTTTCCTTTAAAAAAAAAAGACTACTAATCGATTTAAATGCAATAGAAGACTTAAGCATTTCTATTCCTTTACAATACAACATTCGGTACTGTCATTAAAAACAAAATATGGTCTTCTCAGTTATGTTACAGGGATATATTAATATGTCGCCTCACAGCATTTAATATTTGCTTTTCAATATTATGTATGTTGAGAGTATAATATTATTCAAAATAAAACTTAACTGCGTTCTCCTTAAGAAAACCCATGAGATAGACTTCTTTCCATCAGCTTTCATATATGAGAGTGAAGTTAAAATGTGAAGAAAAAATTATTCAGCAGAATAAATAACTAAATATATCTTTTACGCGAAAATAAATCCAAATATGATTTTCAATTTATATAACATTATACATATACAACTGATTATAAGACATACAAAACGATTGTTCAATAATCTGTGTACTATAATTCTCTTAGAAAATATATTATTTGTTGTAACAATAATAGTTACTTATAAATGTCTTTTCCTTTTCTCAGTTTCCTGTATATTCACACCATTTATAACAGACTTAACAGGAAAATAAAATTAAATTTTTTGAGTGTTTTTTAATAAATAAAAGAGTTTATTTACGTATCCGGGTTTGTTGTATTCGTTTCTTGAAAAGTTAATTGCAGACTAATGCTTTTCTTACGAAGTAGAGCTCAAATTAACTATGCAATTTTCTTTCACTTTTATGACATTACTTTCCAAGAGCATCAAAGCTTATTTGATATCTTACGTGCGGGAACAATTTCTTCCAGATCCTTTGACTGTAATAGACGCTATAAGGAAAAGTGCATTTAATATCAATTCCAAATAAATGTGTGGAAGTAAGAAATAAACGCTGTAATTCATTGGATCTATTTACAACAAAATGTACAGGAATAAGTTTTTGTAATGAGTGTAAATCTTCACGTACAATAGTATGTACGAGATGTCATATATAGACAAAAAAAAATAAAAAAAGACTTATACTACAAACGACTTTGATAGCGGCTAAAATAAATCAATCGTTCATGATAACAACATTGGTATGAAAAAATAAATTTGTCTTAAATCTTTGCTTCCAGGAACAGAACTAAACAGACTAAATTAACAGAATTACTTACTAATTTATATTACTTTTGGATTTGAACTCTTAAGGAGCATTTGTAACGATTAATTTAAAATTAAGAATAAACTGAGCAAATGAGAAAAGAATAGCGATGTACGGATGTATGCAATAATAACATTTTACTGATAGATACTGAATATTTGACAGAAAATAATGAAAAAAAAAGATCCAATCTCAAAAGTTCTATTAATCATTGTATGGGCTCGTTGATCTTATAAAAAAGTTCAAGACGGAAAGAATGGCTTTATTTTTTAACCGACAGATTAACCAATGTACGCATTATTTTCATCAACAGACAAAAAGAAGTGGTTATTTAGCCAGTTAACTCATTTTTTGTATCACGCTGTATTGGAAAGTATAAACTCATAGTTCTTCCTTGATAATTGCTTTAAGCTTGAATAAACAATTAAAAACATTGAATAATATATTATAAAAAAAAAATTCATTTACACATCAAAATGTACACCTCATTGTAGACACAAAAAAAAACATTCAAAATCCCTCATAAAACTTTATTCTTATATAATAAACAATTTGGAAATGTAATAATTTACTTCTTTGATTGAGTTTGTTTTCAAAATTCAAGACAAAAGAAAAGCAATCCAATTATGATGACTAGTTAACGGTGGTTTTTTTTTTTTTTCCTTGAGACCAGAAAGAAAGTGAAGCAATGTTTTTCTTCTCTTTGGGTAAAACATTAGATGCTGGAAGTAAACTGATAATCCTCCACCTGTCAAATGGGAGAAAAGAAAGATTATTCGGTTAGGATAAACTGCAGACGGTTGAACGTTTTCAAACACAAAAGAAAAGCAAGAGACTTTGATGACAACATGACGCCAGATACGTCGACTACGACAAGGGGCCGAAAAACGAATTTCATTTTAAGACAGTCAGGCTGCTATCCCTCACTGCTACGTGCCTGATCGACATCTATTTTTTTCTGTTTACAAAAAATAAAATTAGAATATCACACCATAAATGTTTCGGTCCCAGACTGTGTTTCCAAGGGAAGTACTTGATTCTTTCCGGGCTTTTTTTCTCTGACATTTCTCGCGGGGATTGGTGTTCCAGTTGGCTGAATTTTTTGTTGAGGTCGGATTCTCCGTGGCTATCTTGGTTTATTTACACATTCTTATTTACTCAGCAGGTGAATTTTAAAGGTCCAGAGTCGTAAGCATCCATAAATCCTAGTTTGTTTGGCTCAAAGCTTTCAGGAAGGGAGACTAGATATGTACCGTCACGCAGAAAAGTAAAAAAATGAAATATAAGTGAAACTTTGCCCGTAAATTAGATACATGTTACAACTACTTTCAGTACAGATAATGATTATAGTTGTTAAAAAATCTTTCTCAAATGTGCTTAATGGCAAAAAAAAACTCAATTTCTGTTTATACAAACTGTAGACTTAAAACTGAAGAATATTAACACAGATATTTTTTTTTTTAAATTTAAAATCATGAACTGATATTTCATCGCCGAATCATTATTTACATTTTATGCTTAAAAAAAATACTTAAAATAACAGGTCCCCGAAGAACCATAGATACTGAAATATCAAGAAAATGAATCAGCTTTTCTTTTTCGTGTTACCACCTTGATAATTGGAGACATTATAGAGTAATTACGCACATAGATGTAAAGTACAGTTTTATTTCAAAATATTTTCTTTTCAGTTTAAAAAAAAAGTAGCTGATTCAAATTATCTATGTTTTGACGAGAAAAAAGGAGTTTTATTGAAAATGAAGAAAATGGGTTCTTTCTCTCCCTCTCTCTCTTTCTCTCTCTCCTTTATAAATTTCAAATAGTAGATATTTTTTATACCTAATCTAAAATTGTTCTGGAAATTAAAAGAAACACTCTCTCTTCCTACTTCTAGACAGTGTTTCCATACTCTATAATATTTCAAAATATTTTAAAAAATATCAGTATTTCCTTTTTTTTAAAAAAAAAAAAAAAAAAAAAAATCGGAAGAAATACTGTAATACCTTTCGTAGAGGGCATTTCAGATAAGGGCACTTCTTATGGTACAATTCTTTTGATCAAATCCCTTTGGATGGTATACATATTTACTTCTTGATGAGGACACACCTCTGTTAAGGGACAAAATGTCTGGCCCGGTGGGTGTCCCTTATTAAATACTACTGTATTTGTATAATCAATTTTGCCATTTATTTTTTAGGATTACAAATGTGATTAATTATTATAAGGAGAAAAGTATAAGAACTCTTTATTTGTCCAGTTTAATAAATATTCAACATAAGCTGAAATTAATTTCATTAGCTTACAGTAATTGGTCACGCTAATTTTTTGGGATGCAAAATTTAATCACATTAAGGAATAAGAAATAGGTAAATAGGAAGACACTGGTTATTATATTATTTCTTTTGACTTTGAACTAAGTAATAATTACTAAGTTTATCTCTAGTGTTTTATAGCAAATTACATGACTATTTTTCTTTTTTTTTTCGTTTCTCTTTTTGTATTTAGAAAAACTTTCATTTCACATTTTCAATTCTTTTATTACACCTGTTTTGATTCGAACTCAGTTTGGAGTTTTTATGTTATTGTAGCTTCATTTACCCTTTTTCTATGCTTATTTTACAATGGTAGATCTAAATCTTAAGATATATCAGTTTAAGATTTCATATAAATTTTCTAACCACTTCACCTGTAGTAGGAGGCTTAAGACAATTCAAATATTTCACACAAACTTTCTATATTATTTTAGTTGTTTATAATAAACTTATAGGTTTTAAATAAAAAATTGGACATCTCAACTTTAACTCATAATTTTCATTCAAACTAATGAAATATGATATTTTTAAAGTCGTTGGTAAGAGTAACAGTGCAATCGTCAAACTTTAATGGGACCCTCTTAATAATTATCTTTACCACGAACAATCATTGATGTTAAATAATTAATAATTAAATTAATTAGACACGGTTAATTCTTCTAAAATAGAAAATCCCATTTAAGAGTGTTTTTTCTGCCTTCATGCATTAATTTCTTGTCTTAACTAGCCTAAATTTCAAATTTCGTAAGGTCTACTAAAACGTTTTAAAACAATACTGGCT
>BMAW01101509.1:54012-96733 GCA_019974015.1 Nephila pilipes | reverse complement strand
TTGATGTGCTTCGTTCAGTTACGTATTGCTAAACAAGATCAATAAACTATATGTATATGTATATTATATATGTATATATATATATAATATATAATATTATATATACATATTGTATACATAACACATCGGTCAATAACTCCCGAGTCTAACATTAAAACAGTTTTTTTTTGCAAAATTTTTTTATTCATCAATATAACACCTTTTGTTAATCACCTTTTAGAGATTGTCGAAATCGTTCCAACGCTTTCCAAATCTTTTTTTTTCCTCCCCATTTTTCGCAAAGAAATCTGTTGCACGGTAAATGGCGATAAACAGCTTTCTGAATCATCGACTCGTTGCTGTTTTTGTTCCATCGAAAACAATCGCGGCACCACTTGGAAAAACCTTTTCACTTCACTTCAAAACCTTTTCCTGGACCGATCGACTTAATTTTTGACACGTTTCAAGCAAAGGTTTAGTACTCTAGAAAGACCGGTTTACTGGTTTACTAGGCATAGCCATCCGGGTTAGTCTCGGGAGTTATTGATCGATGTGTTGGATTAATGCATGTAATTGTATATACCATATATATAATATATATATATATATATATATATATATATATATTGAACGAGAAAAGCATTTTTATTTGACCTGAAATTAACTAATTCCAAATTTTAATTGAGTTTAAATTTTGAAGCGTAAATATAACAGAAAAATAAATAAACATATCGAAATAAATGTACGAAATAAATAAAATACTCGTTATGATAAATGAATGAAATTCAGAACATAGGCTGTTTAAATTATTATCTACTTAAAGGCATACATAGAGGAAGAAACCATTTTTAGAATTTAATTACTTAATTAATATTATTTTAGAAATCAGTTATATATAATACAAGTTGACTAATTTAGAAGTACTTTTTACTTTAGAAATAATTTAATTATAATAATTATTTAAGAAGTTAATTGATTACAATTATTAAATTTTAGAAGTGTATTAGTTATAGTTATTATTAAAAAATTTGACAAAAACGTTCTAAATTAACACGTCATAGTTTTGTTCTCACTGCGCCATTGATAATTACACTAATTCTGTCCAACTGTGAGGAAAATTACGAAAGTTACTAAAGGTAAGTCCACCCTCCCCCTTATTATTATTATTTTTTTTTTTTTGACGCTGAACATTTCTACATCTCTACTTATTCTCCCGTAACAACATTGAATTTAGATGTGATTTATTCTTGCAATCAAGAAAATATATTTTGATCAGCTAAAAGAGAAACCAAAATGTGATATATAAACAAAAAATTTTATATATATATACTTAAATACTTCTTCTAATTATTTGATTTAAAATTTTATCAACAGTTTTATTTTATTTATTTTCCTTATGTGTATGTGTGTATGTTTGTTTGTTTGTTTGTGTGTGTGTGTTTTATATTTCAAAGAAATCAAAATGTCTAGAACGAGGTACTTCAGAAAGGATTAAACTGTGATTTAAAAAAAAAAAAATTATTAATTGCGTTGTTTTTATTGTTGCTGATTTGTTCAGAATTCTAATGTCTAATTAGCATATAGATAGTTACTTATTCAAAGTATGTTTTATCATCAAATAAAGTTAACAGTTCACACCTCTTAAAAGCCTGTTATAATTAGTAATTCGAAGTTAAAGTGTGTGGTATTTAGATTTATGAAAGATACAAAGGCGGAAAATGTTTTGTTTATTATTTTACAGAAAATTGAGTTTTTGACCTTTGTTTTCTTTAGATTTTACTTTCTGGTTGATTCAAGAATAGAAGTAATAAAAAAAAAACTAAAACTATGAAAACATTAACTGAGTTTTATTCATAACACAGAATTCTATATATGTGTGTGTGTGTTTATAAGCATATGAATTATTTCAAAAATATTACTTATTTTGATAAAAAAAATTATCACAATTGACTTCGGAGTTAAAAGCTTTTCCATTTTCATTTTTTGAAAATTAAATTATATTAATTTTTCTCTAGATATAATTATACCTCCGGTTCATCCTGCAAACAGGGGAAATATGAACCACTTGCCATTTATCAAAAGTTATCTCAGAATTTCTTTTATAGCTTAAAAATCAAAACCCCTCTGAACTTTTGATTCCATCTTCTCCACTTATTAACATAAATACAGCAGAAATAATGTCCGTTTATCTGCATCTGATAAACGTATTCTGTATATGGTTTACAGGTCTGCAAACTTAAAAGATAAACAATTACAGGCTTGAAAAAACTTTATACAAACGCCACTGAGTAAAAAAAAAAAAAAATTACATCAGACACATTTTTCTTTTAATATAATCTTTTAATTAATATTTGATAGTCTTAATTTCGATTTATAATGTTCAATCCGTAAATATCAAAAGGAGAGCAACCATTATTATAGAAATTACTGATTAACTGAGATTGATTATAAAATATATAAACAGCCACAATCAATACCAATTAAAAATGGCTTAGTTGTTAATCGCCAAAACTTAGACATTTAAACTTCGACTTTATCCTGATTGTGGAAAAATGCTACTCTAATCGAAGTAGAATTTGTCCTTTTTGACCCAGATTTTCACCAAACACTTGCAAATTAAACACTTTTGAATTTAAATCACAAGTGTTTTATGTTAAACCGTGAGGAAAGGAAAAGAGATGAA
This sequence comes from Nephila pilipes, assembly GCA_019974015.1. NCBI lineage: Eukaryota > Metazoa > Arthropoda > Arachnida > Araneae > Nephilidae > Nephila > Nephila pilipes. Next base: position 94,071 of record BMAW01101509.1, on the reverse strand, counting down.
ACAGTACCAAACGAAGGAAAAGAAAAAGATCGTATAAAGGAAATATCTCAAAATGGTTATTGGTAAGAATCGCGCGAGAAGGCTTAACAATGAAATCCAGGAAAGGCACTAACACAAAAAAGACACCTGCATCAACATATCTGCAAGTGATATTTGCAGAACAAGAAATCCTTCTTTCTTTCTCTGATGTTCAAAATCCCATGTTTTTAACCGATCATCACGTACACAAACTGTTACTTTTTTTTATATATCTTTTATAAGCTAAAATAAATATTCGTAAGTTTGATAGACGATTAACACTTAATGTTTCCTGATACAATAACGTAGATGTGAAAAGTATTTTTGTCACGTCGCTTGCAAAGAGGTGTAGTTCAAGGTCAAACGAAAAACAAAGTAAAAAAGAATTTCTTTCTCGAAATTGAACTATATACTCTGAAAATTACTTCTAAGTAATAATTAGAGATTTTTTTTTTTTTTTTTTGCTTATATAATGAATGTAGGTTTTCGTCATATCATCTTAGAAAATCCACTTAGTTATTTGTCTAATTTGATTATTTGCGTAAAGCGCTGAGGTAACTGAGGCATTAAAATGCTTCAAATTTTGCCTTTTTTATTTTTATTTTGTTGTTAAAATTGCTTTGCTGATTCTACAGATACTCTCTCTCTCTCTCTCTCTCTCTCTCTATATATATATATATATATATATATATATATACATAAAACGACGCACCAAGAAGGAGTTGCCCGATTGTAATGAAATATAGATATATAGATTGCAAAGACATTTGGACCGAACATGCAAATGATTAAAATTTGGTGTCCAATGAATGAATAGCGGGAGATACAGTGCATCGGAACTGTTCACTCAGTATATAAGAAGCGATTCTCAATTTGATGGTCACATTTTCTGTTGCATTGAGATTTAGGATACTTTTCAACGACTGAAAAAATGCCTCGCTGCAGGAATCCAGCTCATTACGAGCAACTGTCAGAGTTTGAAAGAGGTCGTATCATTGAACTGAAAGAGGCAAGTTGGGCAAATCGGAGAATCGCTCGTCATATGGGTCGAAGCGATGTGGCGATTAGAAGATGCTGGCAAGATTGGGTGGGCAATGGCAGATTTCAGCGTCTTGATGGTAGTGGTCGACCTAGGGCCACAGAAGATCAGGAGGACAGTCAGATCAGCTGTCACAGCGAATGATTCATCCTTATCAACCATCAGACGTGCGACACGCACACGAGTGTCCTCCAAGAAACCTCATGGACCTCACCACAGAGAAAAAAATTCTGTATTTGCATATATCTCAATATGAGTTTTATAGGATTTTGGTTATCCTTCCTTAAAATTTACTATTAACATATGGGTGATAATTTCCTCATTATAAAATAACGTTTTTCCTATGTAATGAAAGTAATTTTTATTAATAAGCATTCATAAACTTCAGATATTGCTCAACATTTGTATAAAAATGAGGGAAATTTTGAATGATAAATTTTAAAAAATTTGAAATGTTAATTAAATTCAAGTTTTAAGATTATAACTATACTCGTGCACAGAACGTTATGTTTATAAGCACTCTGAAAATTTTATAAAGGCAACATATTTTCTACAAGATGTATCTAAATACGAGTTCACTACTTATACAAGTATAAATAGAGCTACTGATTACTAATTATCCATTCACAATTATTTTTGTTTATATAAATGTGATTTATTTTACATTAATAAACACATAAATATACATGTATCTCAAAGTAAAAATATAATTTCCATTGCTTTTAGTTTCAAAAAGTATGAATTGTTTAAATTTGGTGTAAAATAAGCTCATTTCTCCAAGTCAAAGGCGTCTCAGTTGTCTTAATGTTTTTATTTATGCTTCCTCAATAGTAGTGAAGCATGTCAGATGGGTTTTTATTTATTAGCGTCACATTTTGTAGCAGCAGAAGGGTTACTGGCGATGGACTTCGTAATTATGAACTTCGGTCAAGTGACAAAGACACCTGAGTGAGTGACACCTTTTTCACCAAACTTACACACCACGACCAATAAGCTACCCCTGCAACCTTGACCAATAAGCTACTCCTGCAGAAGCCTATCAAAAGTAATTAAATCAAGACACATACTAGCCTGCAAAACTTAAATAACAAATGCATTATTCAACATACAACCATGAAATTGTAGTAAAGGGCTTTTTGCGACCAATACAGTGAAAAAGCAACTCAATAGAAAAGTGATGCATTATTAGCACAATGACATCAGAGGATACGTCCTGGCATGCAAACACGTGGAATGCAAGCGCTTAGTGCCAAGGCAACTTAAAAAAAAGGAGGAAAGCCACATTTCCAGGCATTCCCTGCAAGTGGAAATGAAATCTTACTTTCATAACGGCGACAATAAACCATCAAGGATCCTTTACACATGGTAGAAGGATCAGTACTCTTGAAGAGGGGTATAGTTTGACGAATGGGGTACAAGAATTTGAAATTGACAAAAGTGTAATTTTAAGAGCTTGGAAAACCTTCCAAATGACCAGATACAGCTGTAAGAAAGATTGGCGGTGGTCGGTCGAGAGAAACAACGGCAAGTGACGATCGTTCTACTGGGATAAAAAGACCGAAACTAGACATCGGGCAACATTACCCTGCCGCTTCGTATGGTAACCAGACGAAAAGTATCCCTGTTTTTTGGGGCTAGACATCTACATAAAGGTGGTCTCCTTGCCCGTCGTACTGAAGGCTGCTTATCATTAACATAAGCCCATCGGCGACCCACTTTACTATGGTTTCAAGAACACAAAGACTGGACATTTCATCAATGGAGTCAAGTTCTGCTTACTGATGGAAGTTCTTTCAGTTTGAGCAACGATTCTCAGAGCCAGTTGATATGAAGACAGATAGCAATACAGTTTCATCCCTCTAACATCAGGGAAGGAAACCAATGGAATGGTCCTGGAGTGCTTGTGAGGGGAGGAATTATGTTGAATGGAGGAACTGAGCTTCCTATTTTCGACAGCGGCTCATTTATTGGAGGTCGTTGCTGTGATGAAAATATTCTCCCACACTTGAATCTGTTCCGAGATGACATTGGTGTACATTTTACTTTTGGGGTTGGAAATGACATCCACGCAAGACCTCTGTTGTTGAGCAGCCTCTAGAAAATTAGAATATCGGCAGAAGGGATAGGCCAGCGTTCTTCCTTAAATTAAATCAGATTGAACATGTGTGAAATGCTTTGGCGAGACGCCTGGCAGCAAGATCGTATCTTCCGCAGAATACTAGACAGCTGAAACAGAAACTCCTTGAAGAGTGGTAACTCTAACCACAAGAAAAGCTGGATAATTTGGTACTATGAACTGACGATGTGTAGCGCAACCATTGCAGTTAGGGAAGGTCATATCCCTTACTGAGAAACTTCAGTTTGTTGTTCTTCCTCATGGTAGACAATGTTTTTTACTAATGCCCTTCTGTCAATAAAGCCATTTTTGCTTTATTCCATAACATGCGCGTGCAATTCATTTTTTGGCTACTGTGCTTTCATCAACCTTTATATGCTACGTTGTGCCACTGTAGTGTGAATTTAATGCCACCCAGTTGATTTTTTTTTTTTTGGAATTACGGCATAATCTAAAAACACTAGTTTATATGGATTCTGCACACTAGTGTATATGGATTTAGTTTTTAAGAAATATTGAGCAATGTAAAATTATTTATTAAATAAATAGAGTTTATAGAGTTGGAGTTTTATATTTTTTATTTTCGCTTTTCTTTAGGATCTGATTTACATCAGAGCATTTATTTTTTGTTTTTTAACATAACTCTATTCATAAGCTTCTCTTTATTATCTGAAGTTATATATTATTTTAGTAACTTGCAATACTTGACATTATGTAACTTTTTGGTGAATTTATTGTAAAACTGTTTTGAAATTTTTTATTTGTAGGAACTGTAATTAAGCAGACTTTATGTCCTATCTAGATTTTAATGATTATTGACGCCACATTTGCTGCACACTTTTTAGAAAACACTGAATTTACCACATGTGAGTTTGAATATTTTGAAAGTAATGCACTGAAAATAGAGTATTGGTAAAAAAAAACCATGCGATTCGTACAGTTAATTTGAAATTTTGTTTATGAATATTTAGGAAAAGAACCTTATGATAGTATTAACATGTAATGATAACAAATTAAATTTTTGAATAAAAGATTTAATATTCTTTTTGAAACATACAAAGCAGGATTAATATGAAAAGAAGTAAATTTTAGGAATCTGATTTTTAAAGAAAATGAAGAATAAAATATGTTTTATGTATTTATTATCAGACATATAATTTACTCTCACTAATTTTTAAATTTATTTCCTCTGTTAAATCATTTAATCAACTACCATTTCTTGATATTATGAACTAAGAATATCGTAACTCTTGCTTATCGTTCGTAACTATTTAATAATTCATTTTTAATATTAAAAAAGAACCGAAATATCTACATTCGATATGATTCATTTTAACGCGTTTTATCAGCAAAAGTTAAAAGGATTCATAGTGAAATAATTTGGAATAAATAACAATAATATTAAAAATTAAGTGATAGTTATATTGTATTTTAAAAATTCTAAAAAACCTTCTATTTAAACCTTTTCTACTCCAGTGAGATCAAGATGCAAATTTGACAATGAGGAAGGCATGTGATGGGCTTCCTTCATTATTTAACTCTACAGTCATCTTAAAATCTAATTAAATAGTCAATAAGTTCAAAACTTCAATTAAAGATACGTAAGAGCAGGACAAAACAATTATCTACCAAATAATATGCTAGATCGCTCTCTCTCTCTCGAATCCCTCCTAACTCAATTAATACTAGTTTTTGTTCAAGATAAACTCTTACCTTACAAAATCACTCATTCTGAGACTTAAGCACTTCTATATTATAACAGATTCCACTCTTATTATTCTGTGGTCAGTATTCACGTCCAACTACTTTAAATGTAAATGATTAATTGCGGTGATTCACTCCTATCTACAACATATATCAGTTTGTCGTTATTCTCTATATTTCCCTTCTATTTCCTTCTAATTCTATTTCATTAATATGTCACTATCTAATATATCACTAATTCAATTCACCATCCTTCTAGTCTTTATCTAATTCTTATATAATCTCATTCTAATTCTTATTCTGGCTTAAATCTTACTTTTTAGAGGGCTAATTTACCTAATCACATTTCGTTGTTAAGGAGTTGTAATCTTATGCAATTCAGATTGCAAAAAGTTTCCGAGGTGAGTGAAGAGAAAAACATAAATAGCCCATCGTCATTAGTTTAAACAGATTTTCCATCTATTTTTAAGCATTATTTTAAATAAATTAATTACCTCCTTGTATGAAGGGGTTATGGTACAATTTGGAATTTCTGTTTTAGATCTTGAAGAGTACTTGTATTTCTTATACCTCATCTTATAGTATGACAGTTTTTTCATATTATGCATCATTATCACGCCGGTTGAGAGTAGAAATCAAGAAAAAACGTCCTCATTTGAAAAAGAAGAAAAAATTCGCTTCCATCAAGACAATGCAAGAGGCACACTCTTGCAGTTTCAATGGCTAAAATCGTAGAATTAAATCTCGAAATATTGCGATATTCACCGTATTTAGTCCCCTGTTATTTTTTTTACTTCCAAACTTTAAAAAAAAAATGGCTCTGAGGACAATGATTTATGTCGATGGATGCATGGAAAATGGTTCATATCGAATGAAGAGGTCATCGCCCGAACAGATGCTTATTTTGAGGACCTTTCTAAATCTTACTTTTTAGATGGCTTTAAAAAGTTGGAGAAACGCTTGGAAAAGTATTTTGAGCTAGAAGGATATTATGTTGAAAAATAAAAAAAAATTATATATCTAACTAAAATCATTTGTTTGCCTCTGGTGGCATTAACCAATGCGCAATCCTGCTGCATTTCTAATCGTTCACATATCTGCCTGACATTATCTTCATGGCAAGTTTCGTAACAATACCACTCTTATTAAGTGCACAAATTTTTATGGCAATGAGTGTATATACATAACGAAATTGAGCTCTAAGCAAGATAGGGGAAAGAGTAAACTAAATAACTTCTATGTTGTAGATCAGGCCGAAATACTTCTTCAAAATTGAAAATAAAGTAAAATAAAACTCTTCGCTCTTACAATTAGACTAATCTTGGGTAATCGAGAAATTATTCGATAATAAGAACTTTTATTCCATAAAAGGGCCCTGAACAACTCTATTTTCAGTTTCGAGGAAGTATTTGGGCCTAGCCTATAACTTAGATGTTGTTTGGAGTACTTCTTGATTCCATCTTACAACTCACTCTCGTTACATATACATTTAGGCGAAGGCTAGCAGTACCACTCATTGTGACGACTAAACAACATATATTTACATATTTTGAAATATTATTAAGCTTTAATAATTCAAAATTTGTTTTCTGTTTATTCTTCTGTTAGTGTGTTATAATTCGTAACATGAAAGTGAAAAGTCCTATGTTGTGAAGTTTGGAGAAAAACAATTTTTTTTTTTTAATTCGAGGTAAATAAGGTTTTTTTTACTATCAATTTTGTTTAGCAGTATTGTCAGAAGTTATCAAGGAGATTTAAATACGTTTTTTTTTCTGTTGCTTACATTCAGATATATAAAACAAAAATAATTCACAATACGATTATTAGAAAAACATCTAAAATGTCAGAAATTATGCTTAAAAATTTATCACAATTGATCTCCTAGTAAAAATTCTGTCATTTTTTAAAAAAATTCATTTTTATTCATTTTCATCATTTTCTAAGGAAGATTCATATTGCGTCCACCATATTTAATTGTCTCGTGTGTGATAATAATGGTGGGGAAGAGTCTGGAATCACTTTTTCATTTTTTCCCAAACTTTCCCTTTATTTATATTTTAGAACTCAAAAAACAAAACGTTCAATATGTTGAAGGCCGAAAATCGGGTTTTCCCTGCACAGAAACTAGTTTTAATTTCCAAAATTAGTAACTAGAAATAAAAGCAAAGAAATAAAAATTATAAATATGTATCAAATGGTTTGAGTTATAAATACACAGAGTCAAAAGCAAGTAGTGTAAAACGTAGTTCATGTAGTCTAGTTTCTTCCTATTATATGCTAAAATTGGTTATATAAGCTGAATACGTGACTATGAATAAATTAGAATGATTAAATGCCTTAAAAAGAAATGGAGCCGATATTAGTATTAATAATATTACACGAGTTCGGATCAAGGTTACTAATTAAAGGTAGGGTCTATAGAGAAATAAGGAATCACTTGAATATGGCTGATGAACTGACATAACTCAGTTAATACATTCACATCGCTGCATGGAAAAATATAGTTTTCTTTTACTTTCAATGGTATTTAAGTCATTTTTAAATTGTTGCGGATGAAGAATAACTTTTTTTACCTTTAGAATAATATATAAACGTAAATATAACACTTATTTACGTTTTTTTTTTCAATTGATTTCCAAACAAAACCTTGAAAATCTACTTAATGGGTAGAATTTATAAATTTTATTTTACAATTTTATCATGGTCTTGTTATGAGATTTCTGTTTGTCTTATGTGCTCACATAAGATAATCATTAATTTATTTTATATTTAATAAAATTAGAAAAACTTGACTTGGACGAGTAATATAATTTTTCGAAGGATATGAAAGTATTTCGTTTCTGATATATGTGTATACTCTTCTGTTGATTGAAATATATAAGTGACGGGTGTTTACGTATTCTTTTATACATTCAAAAGAAAAATAGATATTCAAATCATATTTTTCTTTGTAATTATTCTAAGACCGAGTTATTAAAATATAAATAAGCATGCAAAATCAAATAAAATACCATGCGAAGGAAATACCTTGTATTATTATTTTAAATGCTCTGACAATTAGATTGAATAATATAAATATTTTAGTTAATACAAACCGAAATTTCAGAAAAGGCTATTATCACTTCACAGCTATTTCAGTTGGTTAAATTATTCAATAATATTAATGCATATGTATTTTTCCATCTTGAAAAATTGTAACATCCTAAAATCCTAATCTTTTTTTTCTTTAAAATGCTACAATTTTACCCTTCGTTTTACATTGTAAATTGAAGTTCTGAAGCTATTGGAAAATTTTTGTCTAAGAGTTTGTTTTATTTATCTAATGTAATATTCCAGTATGTGTGCTCGTCACTTGACCAAGGATCAAAATTACGCAAGGTCCGTCGCCAATAGCCCTCGTGTTGCTTCTAGTGCGACATTATTAAAACCAAACCAAATCCAGTATGTGTTCTTATATCCGTTAATATGTGATAATCTTTAGCACATCTAACTAATTAATAAGCCTCTTAAATGATGATAATACACATAAAATATCTAGAAATAAAAACGTACTCAAAAGAAAATGAGAAAAAGTTACGCACAATTAAAAAAATTCTTTTATGAAAAAAGTCTGAAACTACTCGGTATGCAAGAGTGTAAAATTCAAATTCTGAAACTGGATATGGAAACAAAACATTATTCTGACCTATCTGATGTTTCTGTCTTCGTAGGATATCCCTTTGACCTATAGAATGATTTAGATATTTTAAACAATCTCAAAAGAGTATCCTAATGATTTTTTATTATTATTATTGTTTAGTGCAGTTATTATAATCCTCGAGAAGTTCTTACTACATACAGATGTTTCACAGAAAAACAACGTAAAAAATATATAATGTTTAAGTTATATTTTTTCAGATTAGGAAAGTTTGTATTAAATTCATTTAATTTTAATTTTATTATTATAATGTCGTTTTCCTTTAATGCTATAAGAATTGTATTAAAATTTCCGCAGCAGACAGTAGCAGCCCTAACCTAAGCAACGTGTGATGCGAGAGCTTCCTTAAGGTCAATCAACCGTAGTTGCACCCGAGGGCCATTGGCGCCCCGCATCGAACTACCTTTTAAAAATTAAAATACCACATTACGCATCTTACGCATTAATGAAATAGACTAAGAAACTGGCATTTGATTTAGGCTCTTATACATAACGCTAAAGCTTACTTTTTAAATGAAGCGCTCCAAATTTCTTCCTCAAATGTAGCTTAAAATAGCAATAAAAAAAGTTTAGCGAATATATGTAATTATTTAAAGTAAAATTTTCTTTTAAATTCAATATTTTAAAGTATTTTTAATTCTTTCTATGCTGCTACATAGTTTTCCTTTTAAGTTCATTCTCAGCAGGCTTCCAATCTTTTTCCCATGTTCAAAGCCTAATTAACTCAATCATTCAATCCCCAGTTACTTTAAAATCACTAGCTTAGTATTTTTCGAACTCAGTTCGCATTCTTCCAAGGACCTTTAGAAGCACGTGTTTCACTATTTCACCCTAATATATATATGTATATATATATATATATATATATATATATATATATATATATATATATATATATATATATATATATATATATATATATATACATACATACACGTGTATATGTGTTTGTATGTGTAAATCTGTAATTGCTTATGTTCATCTTTTTATAATTATAAGTCTAGGTTTTATGCTAATTTTAAAAAACTTAAGCATTCGAATCTTAGCCATTAGAAGGGGACTGAATGACTGATCTTTTTTTTTTTTAATGCCACGAATTTTTATTTCTGTTTTAAATCTATTCATGAGAACGTTTATTTATTACATTAAAAAATTTTCAGGTTATGTGTTTTATTTTATTTTTATTTTTCGTGGTACAATTAGTTTATTTAGTTACTCTAAAATTAGTAGGAATTGTAAATCTGTTCCCCTCATTTCACAAAGTAAATCAAAGTATTTTGGAAGTAATAAGTAATCAATTACCATATTAGATTTGTAGGTAAGATCACTTGTGCTTGGGGTATGTAAAAGTTTTATAACTCTTTTTAAGTTACATGTTTTTAATAAAGTACATAAATGTGCTTATTTTATTCTTAATGGATTAATTTAAATTGGCTAAAGGAATTTTGATTGCTTCATGTATTTCTTTTATTTCTGTGGTCGGATTACTTTCTTGAAAGCGGGCTTTTGCTTGATTCTAGTTTTTTGTAATTTTGTTATAAAGTAATTATGTTGAGTGTATAGGAGATAACGTTAGTAAACACGCCTCTTCAATCTTAAGCCTCAGATAGCATTTTGAATTGATTTATCTCCATTTTTTGACTTAATTGCCTTATATTTCTTTTTTCTTGTTTTATGCTTTTTAGATGGTGTTTTTGTCTATTAAGACCAGTGTAGCAATTGGATATTTTTAAATTACTGCTTTTATTTTTACATTTGTAATTAAATTTTGTATTGTTATAGTTGGATAATTTTTATTGGATTATTATTTGCATATTTATTAGGTATTCTTATGGTTTTTTTTTTTTTTTTTTTTGGATTTCTACTTATAGCAATTTAAAGACTTATCTTTTCTTTTTTTATTTCTTAATTTAAAGCTTAATTTACTTTAACTTTATTGCCTTACTTTTATTGAATTATGATTTATAATTACATTAAGTTTATTTATTAATTTAGTAAAATATTATTTTTACTAGTTTTATAATTTACCCATTTTAAATTTATTTAATTTATTATTTTTATAGTTTCGTAATTTATTATTAGATTATATGCATGTTTATTTGACATACATAAATATATGTGTTTGTGTGTGTAGGAAAACATCAAATGATGTGGCCGACGACCCTTTGGAACACACACCAGGCGGCTTTGTGCGGGAGGAGCACAGGGTAAGAGAAGAGAAATGGGTAGTCAGCTCTTGTAGAAGCCATAAGAGAAGGAGGACTGGAGATTTCTGAAACGCAAGGCCACTGGAACGTTACAGCATTGGAGAATTAGTTTATCCCTGGAATTAGATTTTGTTATGTGCAAGGGCACTGGAACATTATTGTATCCTGATTTGGACGAATATCAGAAGTGAATCGAAGTACATAACATCTTATCGCAATGAATATTCTGAGAGTCTTGCGGGAGAAGACTGAGAGAAGCAGTAATTTCAAAATTCAATAAGTAATCGTTCCAGAATTGTATAGCCCATTATGTAACAAATGGAATTCTGAATTGAAGTATTTAACAATAAAAATTTAAATTATAAAAGAGCAGATGCCTGAAAGTTATTACTAAGGTATTCAACATAATAAGAAGAAATAAGGTTTAACTTAATTTTGAAGATAAATACCAAAAAAAGTAATAATATTCACTTATAAAAAATGAAAAAAATCTATTTTGTGTCTTATAAAAATCTGGGATGTCTATTAGAAGTTTAAATGAAAAACTCTACACCTAAGCGTTTAATTAAAAATAGAGTACGAAGTATTTTTAAAAGATTTATATAGCAATACAATTATTTTTAGGTATCCCTGATGAAATTCAATGGGAGGAAAACGACACTAGGAATTACAGGAATTTTTATTTTTTAGTAATACAGAAATTGAGATATTGTAAACGATGGCAAGAACTTTTTTAAACATAAATAAATGAATATATTTTTTCTCATATTTAAATAGAGTAAATATTAATATATTGTAGATATATAAGTTCCGTCAGGAATTAGTTAATGAATAACAAATTCGTCTTATATGCTAATATATTTCTTTACATAAGCCGCGATTTCTTTACACTATTGATAAAAATTAATTTTCGGATATATCTTCATAGCATTTAATAATCTTTATTCTTATTTAAAAAGTATATTCCTCAAAAGTTATGTTCTATCTTGTCTTTTAATTTGTTAAACAACCATTTGTTTTAGAAATGTAATATGGAATAATACTGTATCAATCATATAACACAGTTTCTTGTAGTCCTCAAAAATCAGATTTTAAAGAAATAAGAATAGAAAATTAGTTATAATCTAATTAATACAAAAACTTTAACGGGATTTAAAAATGAGGAAAATTTATATATATATATATATATATATATATATATATATATATATATATATATATATATACATCTAAAAGTTTTTATTCTAGCTTTACGAGAATCTTATTTCTAAAATACCTTGAATTTTTTTTTTTATTTTTTATGATAATTTTTTACAATAAAAATTGATACAGGATTATTAATTTCTTTGTTCCTTCCATTTTAAATCAACAACTGCAGTCACTTACAAATGGTTTTAAAAAGTTAAGTTGTAACGAGTTCTCACCCACATTTCTCTTTGACTAGAGCTACTTTACTGCAATGTTTGATATGAGCACCTCTCTTTGCGAAAAACTCGTGATATACATAAATTAGCCTTACTATTTTAGAAAAATTGTTACGAATATGATAGGTGGGTATTGAGGAATTAGAGAGTTTCATCGGAACACTATGCTGGTATAGCAACAATGAGGCGACATACTAGGAATGTTTATCTGATTCGGATTCATCACCAGAAGTCTACTTGAATCGAATCTAATGATTTGAAGTTGACTGCTTAGGGTTACCCAGATAAGTAGAAATCTTCATTATGATATTTGGTTAAGGGCATGACTGGTTAACTGCCCCACATTATTAATTTATTTTTATATTGCTAATTCAAACTCTGAATAAATGGTTAAATATGTTTGATTGATCTTTACTATATCTCTTAATAGCCACGAAAACAATTCATTGTAAAGTTTTTTTTTTCAATAAATATTGTATAATCTAGATATCAAATATTTATTACAATTATTTACACAGTGGAAAATACAATGGATAAAAATTAATTACATGCATTTACAATTATTTCCCTTAAAAGAGGTTATTTTCTATAAAATTTCGTAAAATTGAATTTTGCTGTAATTTTTCGGACAAAAGCTATAGACTAAACATTTCATAAATACGTTATGTTTAGTCTAAGAAAAACACCTGCTTATTGATCTACATAGCAAAATCATAAATACACCTGCCTTTTGAGCTCGAAATATCTCCAAAACACAGCTGACAAACTGCAGAAGACGTCATGGGGTTTATGTACCTCCTACAGATCCGAATATCAAAGAATTCAAGGTTTCAGAAGAGATGTTTATGGTTTAACCACGTGCTCTTGACTTCTGCAGTTTGACTTGTAGAGAGTGTACTTTTTTTTGTTATTTGGTTCTAATTTAAAGTTAGTTTTACTTTTTACTGAACACATAACGCTTTCTCTATCGGTTTTAATTATATGTATATTTCAAGTTCCGCCAATGTTATTCACCTCATAAAATTGCATTTTGAATTATACACCAGTGTAGGAATCAACGCATTGCTCTTTGAGTCGGCGATGTAAACGACCTCTCCGCACTGAAATCGTTCACAGAGAAAGTATTTCCGCATTTTAACTTAATGTTCATTTTACGTACTTTTCCTATGGCTGTTAGATAATTATATTAAGGTAATGCATAAATTTTTTGAATGTTAAATCAATTTAATAAAAATCTATGCTACATATTATAAAGATGCACTCACTTCAATTAAGAATTATTAATAATTAAAAGAAAAGATAAATTTATATTAAATATTAAAAGCTCCTTTTTATTTTCAATATATAATGTTCATATACACAGTGCTTTAACGTATTTAAATGCTCTTCCCATATTACAATTATGATGAAAAGAAACATAATTTTAAATGTGTCGTATTCCGAGAAGACAATCTGTCAATAAATATGTATTAAATAAGAAGAATACAACAGAAAAACTCACATATGATAAAAGTTATCAGATTAAAAAATCACAGTTCATAAAATACAAAGGTTCGCGTTCAAGTTCATGTATAAAATTCAATCGTTAACTTTGTCTTAATGAGAAAGAATACCAAAGAAAAAATCAGAATTCAGTTAGATTCTCTCCACCCCTCTGTTAATAAAAACTGAAGAAAAAGTACCTTTTAAGAGTAGATCTTGATTCTAATATATATTTGAAAGAAAAAACAAAAGATAGAGAGAATACTATACTGATTTCTAACAATGTCAAAATATCAGGAAAAATTATAGCACGCACACACATTGAAAAAAAGCCTAAAATTATCAGTGTTACAATCTAATAAAAATATGAACATGAATACTACAAAAATTTTCTAATTATATGTAGTAAATTGTTGTATTCAAAACGGAAAGAAAATTGAATTTTAAAGGTATAGAGATTTTGCTTTACATTTTGAAGCTATGCCTAATAATATTTTTTCAGAAGGCAAGTAATAACAAAAACTTTTAAATCAAATGAAATTATACAACTATTTACTGTGAGCAAGGAAATTGTTTTGAGGATCAATATTGGAAAAAAATAAATTCACTATTTGTAATTGTACTGCGTTTGAATTTGAAGAATTTTATTTATATAATTAAAATATTTTTTCTATAAAAACACACTTTCAGCTCTCTCTCTCTCTCTCTCTGTATATATATGAAAGTCAGTAACAGATACTAATTTTTCCTTTTAAGAAAATATTTTGCCTTTTAAAGATTTTTAAAGACTAGATGTATATATATGCAACAGATTATATAAATAAAACATTCGTATTTCCTAAGTTCTTATTTCTTCTCTTCTCTTTTCTTTTCTTTTATATTTACTCATTTTATTCAAGAGAACATTTCTAAGAAATATGAGTGAAATTTAAGAAATATTCATTCAAAAGAGATCTAATTGACCAAAATGATTTAGAAACATACATTAAGCACATCAACGTCAAATTCTACGTAATTCTTATCAACATTTAAAACAATTATTTCTTACATACAAATAACCAATGATCTGCAAATATAAGTTAATGATTTTCAATTTATATATATATATATATATATATATATATATATATATATACATAAACAGCTTTTCTGCATTCAATATTTTCGCAACTTTATTTCAGGAAAATTTTATTTTTTCCATAACTGGTATGGCCACAAAGGAATTCAAACACAGTTTAGTTACAGAAATATTATGTGACGGAAAGCCCACCCACTTTCATTATTCACATTTTTTTTTTTTTTAAATTCAGATGACCTAAGTAAAAAAGAATGAATTGCTAAGTGACCAAGAAAAAGTTCATGGATAAAGTGTACCCAATTGCCACATTTTTAAACCACCTCAGTTGTGGTTTTTACCGAGAGTGTCAAGGAATACCTCCGCATATTGTTTTTTAACCGTAACTAACAACACCTGAAAGCTAGTTCGAAGCCTGGAGTCACGAAGACAGACAACCACACTTACTTATCTTTTGTCCCACGTGATTCAAAGACATGAATAAATCAAACCAAAGGTTAAAAGATCTTTAGATTGACTTGTAAGTGAAAATTTCACCTCTTCGTAATATCTGGTGTCCGTCTCGAAGGAATTTTAAATAAAACTAGTTTAGGAGCTGTCCACAGAAATGAAGATTCTGGAAATGTAAAAAAACAAACAGTTCAGTGAGACGAAGGACGTTCAAAAGAGAAAGGAGCATTGAAAAGGAACTTAACCGTGTGAAGGTCAAATAACAAATACTACATTTTGTTATTTAGAGTCTCAATTAAAGAGAATTTCAGACAGCCTGAACATAATGCACCTGGCTTCCTGAAGAGTTAAAAAGTATAATTTGCTTCCAAATGACTTTAATTGACTCTGACTTTAAAATAGTTTTTATTCCTCTTTTCTAGAATTTGATTTCATATGACACGTATCTCGTTAGTGAGAGGGCAGAGAAACTAATCATCTTTTCCCTCAAAAGGAATGAAAAATGCAAAATTTTTAAATATATATAACCTTTTAAATTTTTTGTTGTTAGTGAGAAAGGTTTTATTTTTGTCCTTCAATTACTTAGTTATATTTTGCAGTGGATAAAGTAATACAACTTTTCACCGATGAAACGTTCTATCTGCATAATGTAAGTGATGATTAGACATCTTTGTAAGTGGATTTATTGGGTAATTTTAAAGCTTCTGTCAGTATCCTAGTATTAAATAATTTATGAAAGGAAATGTTCTTTAAATTACATTGTAAAAATCTTAGCCTTTTTCAAAACAGTAATTGAAAGATTACTTTTCTTACATGTTTATAATACCTTTAGACTCTAATGAAAATTTAAAGAGAAAATAGAGAACAGATTCATGATAGAAAATATAACAGATGTCGTCTAAATAAATCAATACCGAAGTTTTTGACTATATGATGACAAAATTTCGTTAAAAAGAGAAATCGAAACATAATGTATGTACTATATTTAAAAAAAAATGTGCTTAACACATAAAATTAAAAGGTGTTTGAATGATGAAAAATAAGATGTGTTTGTGAGAAGATGAAAAAGAAAGGCCATTCCGGTGGAAAATGATCAAAATTAAATATTTCTGAGGGGCTGCTGTCAAGATACACGACCCCCACTCCTTTTTTTAAAGCTATTTGTGAGCTTTTTTCAATATATTCATGCACTCCTTCAAGTATACGCACCATATTTTAGAACTGTTATTCTAGAGATATATATGACATATGAAATTGGCAATGCCAGTCACCGAAACAGTAACTACGAAACTTCTCTTTCGTAGTTACTGAACAAAATACTTACGTATTTAGTTCAGTAACTACGAAAGAGAAGATGAAAACTGATAAAAATTAAGTTATTCTGAGGTTTTCTGATTATATTGGAGTGTTTGAATATAACTAGAGGAGTATTTAATATGAAAAAAGATAAAACTCCCTAATAACTACTTATTCGGTTAATATAGAAAAATATTTGTCCGATTCAAACCATGAAACATACAGCAACATAATTTGTCTGATAAAAAATTGAAAGCGTATATCTTATGTAACCAGTAGTTTCAAAAACATTTATACTATATGCTTTTGTATTATCTAGAAATCAAAAACATAAAAAAACGGCATCGTTAGTGTAATCCGAGTTTTATTTATAATTTTTAAAAAGACAAATAAGGAAAGAATCACTCCTGAATTTTTTAATGTGTTTTTAGCTGTGAAATATTCTAAAAGTTCTGCATCCCTATCATAACTGAAGGTTAAAGTCCAAAAAAACAAAACAAAGTTTAATGAATTCAAAATTTACGCAATGCTTCAATACTTTTATCTTGATTACATGTTATTCTCTCTCACTAATTTAGTTATTTTTCTACAAAGATTAAAAACAAGATTTTCTTCCTTCATTTATTTTGATGCTTTAAGTTTTGAATAGATGTGGTTAAATTATCTTGCAAATTTAGATTCTGACGATTGTCTTGTTGAAATATTAATATAATAGTTCTTCATTATTTATTGAGTTGATTGAAATCCCACAATATTTTGTCTATTAATATAGTTTTTAAGACATTTAAATTGATTCAGATATAGACAATTTATTTTTAAAAAAATGATTAGGAATGAAATTCCTTTCTAAAAGGTCTCTTTTACTGACGTATTTGTAAAGCAGCAAACGACACAGTAAAATTTTCGGAAGATTATTTTGAATTCGGGGGGAAGGGGGGGAATTCCATAATTATAATTATATATTGTTATTAGTATTATTTATTCTCAAATTTAAAGTTTTTCAAATCATCTATTGTACTTTTTTGTTTTTAGGGAATGTAAGAGTTTTTAGTTTTATGTCGTTTTGTTTGCCTTCATAGTTCTCAAACGATTTTTTTTTTTTTGTAATCAAAATGCTCTTTCCAACTCAAATTTTGCTTCAAAGGAATACTATTCTTATATTTGACTTTTATTTTTATGAACCAAATGTAGGTTTGTGTATTACTTTGATAATTTATTAAAAACTCTCAACTTAAAATGTATCCTAAATGTAGTAGGAAAAATACATTAGTGTCTGAAAGTTAAGCATAGATGGTTATTATGTGAATAATAAAGAAAATATGTCGAAATGGCTGAAAACGTAATACACGAGGATAAAATGGTTATAAAATAAGGAAGCAAAGCCAAGGATCGATAATAATCACTTTTATTATCCAAAGAAACAGTTTGACAGAAAAGTGGACATAAGAGAAGTTCTCACTTTAGTGAAAAACAAATGAAATAAAACATTTGATTGTATGCAGTTTACTAAGGTGTGTGTGCACATCTGATAGCCAGAAACGCTTAACAGAGATTCTTATACATGCTATGGCATTGCAGAGGAGTTGTGGGCTCAAAGATTTCCAAATGTCCCGAAGAGCACTTGTCAGCTCTGAAACTGAGCTTGGTAGGTAGGGAAAGGCTGCAAGTGGTCTCCCAAGCATATAATACACATGCCAGGTAGGATTCAGATCAAAGGAGTGAGGAGGTCACGATATGCATTGAATATTTTCCATTTTAAGGAAGTCTTCTATCTGGCTTCTATCGGTGAGAAGGAGCATTATCGTCCGTGAATATGAAGTCAGAACCGATAGCACTTCGAATCAGACGAACATAAGGCCAAAGAATTTCATCCTTTTATAAAGATCTGTTCGGCTGTCCAGCATGATGCCTGCCCACACCATTACTCCCCTTGACGAAAGACGATGTCTTTCCGTTATGTTTCCCAGTTGAAAACGAATTTCACGTTCTCGACATGTCGTTAGCCGATGCGAATCAGTGTTCAGACAAAAGCGAAATTCATCACTGAACATCACAATGGCCTACTGTCCCATTGTGCCTGATGTTCCAAATTACAGTTTAAATGAATATTGAGTAAATGTGAGGGGAATACAAATTGCTGGTCGTCTAGTATAGAGATCCACATGATTGAGTCTCCTGTAAACAGTTTGTCAGGAGACTCTCGTACATTTGTGGTGGTTGAGAAAGTGGGACCTATTTTTCTCTGGCACAACTGTTCCTCTGACGACGCACAATTATTTTCAGATATCGATCTTGAAGAATAGTCGTGACTCTTGACTGACCTTGTACTGGTCGTCGGTTGATATTTTCCAACTTTAAATCCTCTGCCACAGTTTTGACCCCTTACACAGGCACATTCAGAATTCGAGACACTTCAGCTTGTGATCTTTCGGATTCGAGCATTCCAACGATTCTTCCTTTCACAGTCATGTCCAATTGTTGTCTTTGTGCCATCCTTCGTTCTGTTTTGTCATTAACAATGTTTTTTCACACAAGAATGCACAAAACTTATCTGAACTGCTTATATCGGTTTAATGGCGTTCCACCGCATGAAGACATCGACAGACAAAGACACACGACTTCCTCATTTGACAAAAATATGTGTCCTGCGAGTGCGATTTTTAGATAATGGAACAAAAAGAAGTCGCTTCGGGCTAGATCTAGTGAGTAAGGAGAGTGGTCAAGCAGTTCAAACCATAATTCGAGGATTTTCGACGTGGTAACTCCTGGGGTGTGAGACGACGTATTGTCTTGGTGAAACAGAATTTTTTTCTGCAAATCTGGCCTTTTTTTTCTACAATTTCTGCCTTCAGCTTATCAGGTAATGAGACGTAGTATACTCCTGTAATGATTTTCCCTATTCGAAGATAATCGATTAAGATAACTCCTTGATTATTCCAAAAAAACAGTCGTCATCACTTTTCCAGCCGAAAAAAAAACAGTTTTTGCTTTTTTTGGAACCGATTCCCCATTTCGCAGTCCACTGTTTTGAGTGCATTTTTGTTTCGGGCGTATAATGGTGTATCCAAGTTTCGCCGACAGTAATTAATCGGCTCCAAAACTCTGATTTATTGCGCCTTAACTGCGCAAACAAAGCATTGGAAATGTTCATTCGTACACGTTTTTGGTCTAACGTGTGCAAACGCGGGACCCAACGCACAGACAGCTTTCTCATGTCTAAATCTTGATTCACTATGTGACAAACACGTTCTTTGGACATAGTCATAGCCTTTACTATCACTCTTACTTTAATTCGACGGTTGTCCTGCAATATTTGGTGAATTTTAACAATATTATCTTCAGTGGTTGCTTTTTTTGGACGTTCCGAACGTTCATCGTCTTCTGAGTTGGTATGGCCATATTTAAATTCAGCTTCCCAAAGTTTCACTGTGGCAAATGATGGTGAAGAATCATCACACACAGCATCCAACACAACTTTCATTTGCGTAGGCTTATTGACTTTCAAAAACATATATTTATGGACAACTCGTTACTCGATTTTTTCCATTTTCACAAAAGCACTCACGTCGACTCGCTCAAACGATTGTCAAACAACAACTGGGCGTCCAAAATGGCTAAAATTTGGAGGAGAACCTGTCAAAAAAAGGCGCAATCACATTCCCTTACTTTTATTGATGAGTGCTCCCAAATCTTCTCTCCGCCCATTACTATATATGCTTCTTAGCTTACGGCTACAGCATCCAATGGCAATGCGAGCTCTCATAACTTTACTTTCCAAGTTTGTTTCGGCAGTTCCTCACTCTGTCGAGTACCCAGGTTTTTGTTGCCTTGATCCTAACTTTGATAGATTCTTCTAATTATGAAAATTTTAATTAATTATGATATTTTTCTTTTATAAATTATGATGAGAGGGTAAATTTAAATTTTTAAATAGGTACCTCGTAATTTTAGCCGTTACCGTTACCGGTGACGAGTGCTGCCATCTTCATGTTAAGGCCCGAAACTTTTCAGAAAAAGCTCGTACTTTTACCTTCAACAAATGATTCTCTACAAGTTATTTTGAACAAATATACCAATATTTACTCGTCTTTTTTCGCATTTTACGTATTATGCTTAACTTTTGGACACCATTGTATTCCTCTGCATGGGTCAAGTTTTTTCATTACTATTAATCATTCAATTCAAAACTATATAAATCAAATTATTTACTTTGAACACATATATTTGCAGAAATTTTTCTAAAAATTGTATTATGTTAATTCTTAAATCTTAGTACTTCTGTCATACAAAGAGGGAAACAAAGGAGTTGGCATTTGTTTCCTCTAAAATTACACAACACTCTAAATGAGAACTATGAGATATAATTCGTTTAACATACATCAACATTCATTAATCCGCATGACGTACTTTAGTGGAATTAGGACTCTGGATCACAATCATACTACCTAGCCTGTGGTAAATTTTGCGTTTTTAATTTCAAGGCTTCCTTATACCTTTGAATCAATATAAAAGCATTAAGACACTCTTATATGGATCATTTTAAAACAACTTCGTTTCAGCAATATTTTTGGCAAAGAATCGCATGAATTCAAAGTTCAAAGCTCAATACCAAGCGAAATTCAAGTTCTTATTCTTGTTGATTGATTTATTGATTTTTTTACTAACGTCGCACTAACAGCTCAATTGAAAAGTCCCCGGCCTACCATAGTAAAACACATTTTTTTGGCAAAATTACTTTTTTTTTTATTCAACATATTCCCTTCAAGGGTGATACACTGATTATAGCGACCCTCCAACTTTTCGATACCATTTTTGTAGAACGATTTGTCCTTTGCTTCAAAATAGGCCTCAGTTTCGGCGATCACCTCTTCATTCGACGAAAATTTCTTCCCAGCGAGCATTCTTTTGAGATCTGAGAACAGGAAATAGTCGCTGGGGGCCAGATCTGAAGAATACGGTGGATGAGGAAGCAATTCGAAGCCCGATTCATGGATTTTTGCCATCGTTTTCACTGACTTGTGACACGGTGCATTGTCTTGGTGAAGCAGCACTTTCTTTTTTTTCAAATGCGGCCGTTTTCCGGCGATTTCGACCTTCAAACGGTCCAATAACGCTATGTAATAGTCGCTGTTGATGGTCCTTCCTTTTTCAAGGTAGTCAATGAAAATTATTTCATGCGCATCCCAAAATACAGACACCATAACCTTGCCAGCCGACTGTTGCGTTTTCCCACGCTTTGGAGCGGGTTATCGTGTGCAGTCCACTCGCTGATGACTGTCAATTTCGGAGGAAATGATGGAGCCATAAGTCGACACACCTATCGACGCAAAAACTTCGGGTTTATTACGCTTGATCATTCCTTAAACACTGCTCCGAATAACTCGTCGTTGTTTTGGTCAAAAGTGAGCTCTTTGCACAGAGCTTTCTCATAAATTCAAATATTCGTGAGATAAGGATGTACAATGTCTAGTTGATATCTGTTCATGGCTTCATTCAATTTCAATTTACGGTCATTCAAAATCATTTGTGGATTTTAAAGTTTCGTCGGTTTAATGCTTCGTTCACCGTCTTCGGTGCTCATTTCACCTTCCAAACTTAGCATACCAATCCTTGATGGTTGATTTTCAAGTAGTGCCTGAAACTCGGCATCAAGCCAAGTTTTTGCTTCAACTTATTTCCCTTCAACATTTTATCACACGCGAAATTCTTTATCCATTTTTCACAATAACAAAGTTGCTTCACCAAAATGCTATAATTCACAAACTAATGATCCGACAGCTGTCACTTATAAAGCACGCATCTTTTGAGGGTTAGTTAACTAAAAACATATGGATTTAATTTAGTAGTGCGCTTATCTATGCCAGAGGACTTTTCAATTTACCTTACATTGTGAAGGCTATTGGTGATGGACCTCGTCTATTTCAACCACTGTGAATTAAACAGGACAACACTCGAGATTGCAACCCACTCTCCAAATTTGGCACTATAACAAAGTGACACTTGGAGCCTGACATTTTAACATATGTTGGCATTGCCACACAACCTGCAGTGTAAGGAGGCGACACATTTAATAGTATCAAAACTTAAAAACCTGACTAGATTGAAACAGACCATGATCACTGGATACCGCCACAGCACCTTATTCTTGTGACCATCGCGCATAGGCTTAATTATGGTGACATTTCTCCCAAATCCCCATATATATATAAGATATAGCTAGAAAATCTTATTTAAAAGTATGCTAAACTAAAATCTAAAAGCTAAAAATATTGAATTAATTGAAAAATCATACATTATCAAATTAACTAAAATCAAATTAAAATATTATCCTTAGTTAAACAAAAATATTCAGTTGAAAAACTTAAATATTGTTATACTTGATAATATTAGTTCAATACAAATATAAACCATCAATAAAATTACACTTAAACTACCAAACAACCTTAAACACCATAGTAAATAAATATATAACGGGTATTTAAAAATTTTGAAAAGACAGAAAATAGGAAAAATATATTTAATGCCAGTCTTAGACTGTTAAAAGGAGTTTTTCTTAGAGTAATAGGCCTAACTATCCTATCAAAATATATTATTAAAATAGTTAGAATACCAAAAGTATAAATGAAAAATTTGAAAAGTAAATCCAAAATTAATCCTAAAATCTAACCTAAAATAAATCTGTAAGAACAAAAGCTGAAACAACAAACTAAAATTATAAAAACCTAAAAAGAAAAAGTCAAAATTTTCAAGTCCAACACATGAAACACATGTATATTAAAACTACATACATTGAATACATGAATTAAACACATTTAGAAAAAGAGTTACTCACTAAATGTGTATATATTTATAACACACCGATAACTCCTGAGACTAACATTGAAAACAACATTTTTGCAAATTTTTATTCATCAACATAACACCTTGTTAATCACCTTAGGGTGATACAATCGTTCCGCTTTTCCAAATCTTTTTCACTTCCATTTTTCCGCAAGAAATCTTTTTGTTGCGAGTAAATAGCGATAAAGCTTCTGAATCATCAAATGACTGTTGCTGTTTTTGTTCCATCGAAAAGCAATCGCGGCAATCTACTCTTTGAAAAACCTTTTCATGCTCAATTTTTCATGAAGTGATAGTAAATTACACTTCCAAATGATATCTGTGTCATCCAGCAATCTCACGGAGCTTCACTCTACGATCTTCATTATAATTTTACCACTTCACATTTCTCCGGTGTAATGGCTTCCACAGGTTCGTAGCGTTCCGGCGTCATTTGTGTCGGCACGAATACGTTTAAACTCGGCAAACCACCGACAATCGTTGCTTTGATGGACAAGAGTCCGGGTAATATTTTCAACTGTTTCGGCTTGCACGGTGTTTTTACCCATTAAAAAACAATGTTTTATCAGAACACGAAACTCGGTTTTTTCCATTTTTTAAACAAACTACAAAACGACTTTACTCCAACCTCGATAACTCAGCTGTTTCTGGTCCGATCGACTTAAAATTTAGACACGTTTCAAGCAAAGGTTAGTACTCTAGAAAGACTTGGTTACTGGTTTACTACGAGCGCCATCTCTGGGTTAGTCTCGGGAGTTATTGATTGATGTGTTATATGTGTGTGTGTGTGTGTGAATTGTATTCTGACGATACAATTTAATTTAATTTTTTAGTTTCTCGTAGACGCCAAACTAAAGATCATTTACGATATATCCTAGGTTTCTAAGGTAAGGAAATTAGACTATATAATTATAATATTCTTATTTTGTTAACTAAAGAAATCAATTTTTTTTCATTCATGGAATTTGTATTTTAAATCGATTTCCTTAGAATCTCATTTTTGCTTGATAATCAATTAGGAAATTGTAAGAAAAATCTAATGAAAAGGTTTTTAGCGTTAGTTTCTTTAAAAAAATATATTTTTTGTTTTTCTTTTTTGTATTTTGCTTCACAATGCACACTATCGTGTTATTTTTGTATGCATACAATTATTAGTGAAAAGATACAAAGGGGAAACTTCACCATGTTATTGATTGTTGACAATTTTGAAATTTCATGACTAGCTTTCCTTGACAGAAGTCAAATTCAATAGTTTATTTCTACTTGCAGACAATTTTGTTTACTTCTTATATCACATTTAGTCAACAAATATTCTAGAAAACTTCGATGAGAATGACACGCAAAAGTGCAAGAAAATTCCCTATCCGTGTACGTCAATTGTAACGCGTGAAATGAGTTGTAGAAAATCCTTTGACAGTACCAAGGACTTCTGAACAATACAAAAAAATCACACAAACACCAATTTGTGTACTCTTTTTTTATTTGTCTAGCTTGTAACATTGAATCATTCCTTATTTTTATCTCACGAATGGCAAGGGTTAAAATCACTTGGCTCGCCTGTCACTCACTTTTCATACATTCTTCTCTTTATTGGCTTTATTCGATATATAATTAATTGTAGTTAACTGGCGAAATTTCCTCGCTTTTGTTCTCTAATTGATTCCTTTTTGCTACTTCAGTAAGGAAATATGATTTCCAAATAAGTGATAAAGTCATGTCACTTAGTCACAACTTATTTGCCATGGCTTAAAAGAAAGTGCTTATTTAAGTAGATATTTTCAAATTTATTGTTAATGTAATAATGTCCGGGTAATTATGTAATAAACAACTCGGACTTTTAATCTTAATGCACTCTTCAGTTGGATTAAAAGTCATTTTCATTCCTGAGATATTTTTAGCCACTTAAGGGGCTATTGTTTTGGGTGGAGGGGCGTTTGGGTGTACCAGATCACTTTTCAATTTTTTAGCCACCGAAAGGGCTATTGTTTTACTTAGGCTATAAATTGGCGAACCAGGTCAATTTCAATTTTTTATCGTTTGCTTCAATATTAATTACATTTAGCTTAACTACATTAAGTTTAACAATTTATCGTCTGCTTTAATTTAAATTACATGTAACTGATATAATATTCAATAAAATATTATTATATTATAATTATTATTATATTATATATACATAAAATATATATATACATCATTTTTTTTATCTTGTTTGCTTTAATTTTAATTACATTTGGCTTGAAATATATTCAGCATAACAATTTATCGTTTCCTTTAATTTTAATATCGGGAGAATTTACTATTGTCCATTTCTCTATTTTTCATCGATTTTACTTTAATTCTTGTATTTAATTAAGTAATTTAATAATAATTATAAAAAAAAGTGCACCTTGGGTGGCTAAATCTACTCTTTGCAAAACTTTTTATTGAACTTTTTTTTATTTAACAGTTGTTTTTGTTATTAGAATCCTTTTTTTTTTTTTTTTTTTTTTTTTTTTGTAGGGGGAGTATAAAAATTGCGCTAGAACGACAACATTGGCCGTAGAAGATGGACTTGTTCTTACCACAGATAGATCACAAGATATCCAAGAAACTTATACTTCACTCTCAAACTTCCATCACTTAACTCGTGAGTATTTGGAGATCCTCTTCGAGTTAGTGTTCTGTTATCCACTTTACTCCGTACCAAATGCTTTCAACTGGTGGTACACGTACCCCAAAGGGACGTGAGAGGCCTTTAGGGAGTTCGGGGAAAGAGAACGGTTATGGTGATCATACATCTAAAAAAAAGAAAATAATAATAATTTTAAAATATTAAAAAGAAATTTAAGAAGTAGGTAGTAGATAGAGGTTTTCATTAAGATTGTCAGTTGAAATCCTGAAAAGAGGAGAATTCTGATCCCTGAAAAGGAGAAACTACTGAAGTTCGCATCAGATACCACTCTGATGAATCGTTTCAATGGCGGAATGAATCTAGAAAGTTTTAAGGATCGTCGCGGAGACGAATACAGTGAACCTTTTAAAAATACCATAATGTATTTGTTGCCGTTTGCTAGTACGGAACGGGTGTTTTTTTTTTCATACACTTGCTCAAAAAATAAATATAGACACAAATTAACGTATTTCCGGATTTGGGAATGTACTTATCCTCTTTTGAGCCTAATTTTTCAAAAGATTCAGATTCAATGCAGTCCTAAATTTTTCACTAATCCCCCTCCCAATCTCTAATTTGTATGCTTACATCAAAAATGAAAGAAAAAAAATACAATGAAGAATTAGATCATTTGATTTAACTTAACATATCCCTTTTTTGGAGAAGTTTTCGGTATCTGTAATGGATGAAACAAATTGTGTTTGTGGAGGGGAAAGCGGTAGAAGGCTTGATCTCACAAAACTGATTGAAAATTGTGCGCCGTTTTCTCGAATAACAATCAAGAATAAAGAACATGTGACATATGCCAAATTTTTTTTTCAAATTATATATGCATCAGGGTTACAATAACTTAAATCACCACATTTAAATCGTTATCGCTCCCAAAAGTCGCCAATCGCCAAGGTTCACCCACTACTGAACTTTAACCGGACTCTGCCCTTACTTTCGCACTCTACACAGATCCGAATAACGATGCTATCGTCTGGGGTGTCATAATTGTCAGACCTGTTTGCTGGTCAGTCGTGGTAAACTTTTAGCACATAGAAACGTAGACGAAATTCTAAACTACATTATTTTATAAAGGACTCTCACGCACATTTCCTCACTGAGATTAGCTTTACAACGACATTTGATATAAGAACCTCTTGTGAAAGAACCATGATATATGTAAATGAGACTTATTATTTAAGAAAGAGTATAGTGCATTGAGAGGAGGATGGGGAGAAATAGAGGATTTAGAGGAAGTCATAGTATCGCTATAGAGATTTGAGCAGCTGTAATACTATAAACAAAGTGTTTCTATTCCATTCGGATCCCGCGGTTCGATGTCTACTTGAATCGGGGCCACTTTTAGAAATCTTCTTTTAGATTTCCCAAGATAAGAGGATATCTTTATTATAATATTTAGCTGAGCAGAGTTAAATTAACCATTCCACATAGATTTAATTTATTTTCATATTGATTATTCGAAGATTTAATAAACTAGTTAAAGATCTTGGCTCATTATTTTTGAAAAACAACATCTCTTACAAACAACGAAGATAATTCGACATATAATTGTCGTTCCTTTTCTGCGCCACCTAGGGGTTACTTTTCAAAAAGATTAAACTTTACCACATCCTTCACACTTTCCAACAGATTGTCTTCATACTTGCCGAACATTTCCATAACCAACTAGATCACTGATCTCTACTCCATTCAACATATTTGGATGCAACCATTGCAGAATGTTGCCAATTTAATGCGAAAGTTGGAAACAATTTGGCAAGAAATCCATTCGGAGACTTGATCAGTCTTTACCACCGTGGATGATCAAAGTCAAAGGGGTACCAACACCTTATTAATTTACAGATTTTGTACCGATCGCAGTCTGGAATAAATCCTCTAATTATTCTGAAATTGTAATTGTTTCTTTATCTAAGCATGTTCATCTTATCTACTTATTATTAACGCAATTAAATTATTCCTCCATGTTTCGTTCGGTAGTATAGTAGTCATGGTCACGAAATTGTTGTTCGTTCGAATAGTTGTTTGGTTGAGTCATGGGTTCGAATCCTGATGCCACCGTGTACTTTAAATCTGATGAAGTTCTAAGTCCTCTTGCTGTCATGATATGGAGGTAGAGGCAAGCTTAGGTGTTGTCATCGTCCCTTGACCGAGGCTCAAAATTACAAGGTATGTAGCCAATAGACTTAGTATGGTTTCTAAGTGCGACGTTATTAAACAATCAATCAAAATTTATGTTGCGTCGATCTAAACGTCTTAAGAGTTTATTTAGTATGCACTTTTTTTCAGCTAATAATAGGGGCTCAGCTTATTTTGTAATTCAGGATAACTTTTGAATAAATTTTTTGATAACTTTTTCAGGCTTTAAAGATTATATAAAAAGATTTTTAAATTATCAAAAGCTACTCGCCGAATTAAAAGTTATAAATTATAAAATTGTGCTTCGGAAAAAATAACCTCTCGTTGGTGGGGAAGTTAGGAGAGGGGGTACCAGCTATAGTCATCCTCGTCATTTGTCAGAGTTTCAAAATTACGAGGTCTGTGGCCAATATCCCTCGTGTTGCTTCTAGTGGACGTTAATAAAATCAAACCAAAACGGAAAAATAACATTACATGAGTACGTTATACACAATCAATACGTCAATTTTCCTTATAACTATGAAATGCTTTTTTTTTTTTTTTTTATTTGTATTCTGAAGAGTTAACTTAAATTCTCTCTCATCTGTAAGATTACCTCACGAACCAAACTCTATCAACGCCTAAGAGTTTTCCTGCTATAAAGAGATTTTTTTTTTTTCAAATTTTAATTTCTTTACGTTATAGCTTAATTTGCTTTTACGGTCGTAAAAGATTTTAGTAAATAGGTGCAAGATTAATTACAAAAAGTTTGAAACAATAACCATGATATCTAAAGGAACACAAAGTATTCATAGAGTTTAACCATTTACAAATGATTTAACTCATTATTTTTATATAAAGAACATTCTAATACTTGTAAATATTTCAATTTTCTTTTCCTTCAAAACAAAATTTACTAGCTTATTTGTGTGCTTGTGTGTACGCGCGCTTCACACATGTATATACCTGAGCTCCAAACTTCCACAACACGTCAAGGAAGGGCTTAAAACCTCGACCAGATTTAACATATATCAACCCGCTACATGGCGGGCCTTTTGTGGCATTAAGGCTCGAATCCGCGACTCGACGAAAACAAAGCCGATTATGAAACCGCGACCATGAGCACTAGGCTACCGCGGCCCCATTCTCTTACGAATGATCATCTAGTGGATCGAAATCATTGTTTAAGATAGATTATTTCTCTAGAATAATTAATATTTAGTAGCCACAAAATACATATCAGAATAAGAGAGATAAAGTTAAAGTATTTATCAAAATTTTATCCATTGGCATGTACCGATTCCGATGACTGTTATTTTTTAAATACAGGAATGAGATGAGAAATTATTTTGGGTCTTTCCTTCTCCTTCTAAGAGGCCGCGGTAGCCTAATGGTCATAGACGCGAACTCGCAGCCAATGTTTTTTCCGTTGACACGTGGGTTCGAGTACCGATCCACGACGACCCGCCATGTAACGAGGTTGATGCATGTTAAATCTGTTGAGTCTCCACGTCCTCCAGTTGGTGTGGTGTGGAAGTTGGAAGAGAGAGGCACCAGCTCAGGTATTGTCTTCTTTAAGTGACTGAGGTTTAAACTTACGTGTTCTGTTGCCAATAGCTCTTGTGTTGCTTTTAAGTGCGATGTTAATGAAAACATTCATCCAATCTCCTTTTGAAGGGGAAAAAAGAAGGAGGGAAAGACATTTAGAGACCCTGAATGGCATTCCTGTAAGCTACCATGTCTGAAGAAAAAATTCGATTTTGAAGAAGCAGGAAATATCTATGAAAGGCAACTTTCAATAAAACATAAAGTAGAAAAAAAAAAACACAACGTAATATTATTACATCTACATTTTCTATATTTTTAATAATGTGATTGTGACCTCCTCATAAGTTTTAAATACAGGTAATTCCTGCACAAAACGTTACTATAATTGGGATAATTCTTTGCCTCACGATAAAAGTAATTATAATTTAAAAGTTTCTCAATATACTTTGCATAATTAATTGACATTATGATAAGTTAGGTAAAAGTTGTTTGTTGTATTTTTGCAAATCTATTATTTGTTGTATTTTTGCAAATATTGTTAATGTTGACTGTATAAACAGTTTTTTTTTAACAAAATAAAAAAAAAATTATACAGTCAATATTAACAATTTGAAAAAGTTTATCTATTAAAACTGAGATTTTCCCTCGTTCTCGAAAATGTTCATTTGCGTCTATTCTTTTAAATGCAATTATCTTCAAAACAAACCTTTTTTGACATATCCTCTGGCAATTTGACCTTTACATACTTCACTATTGCAGTAAACAACTATACACAAATAATATCCAATGTCATTTGAAATAACCACAAGAAAACATTAATAAACTAGGAATTTTAGATTGCATTTGTGCGTAAATGATAATGAAAAAACCGCAAAATTCATGATTGATATTCCGTTCTTATTTTCACTTATCGAAGTCTCGATCAGTTTATTGCTCTTTTAAAAACCCAGTTTTAATGAAGAATTATGAGGTAAACACTTGAGGGATTGGAGAGTAAACGAATCTTCTGCGAAAGTATCAAATGTGAAGCGATTCCGCCTCTAATTGCTTTATTTCAAGTTTCAAAGCAATTCGACGAAGTTGATCTTTTGAAAAAATACTGCCCACAGCGAAGTTACGACATCATCAGAAAAGTCGACCTTGATCCAAATTAAAATATATAAAAAAATCCGAATAAATAAAAAAAAGAAATGTTTATTGTATATTTTTATACCGAGATGGGAAAATATAAGAATTATGACGATTTTTGAAATAAGGAATTTTATTATAAGTAACCTTCTTGCAGATTTTACAAGTTGTAAAAAAAACGAGTTGGTTTGACATAATTTAAAGGTAATATAGTTTTGGGTGCAAAACAAAAAAAAATTGATCAAATTTATAATGATAATACAAATGTGAGTAATGCAGTTTTTTCAGTAAAAAAAAATTAGTATACATCTTTTCTTAATTTGGCAGTTTATCTACTAATTAATCACTTTAAATTTCTATTTTTTTACCTTCCCCCATCTTTATAATTATATAGTTTCCTATTCAAACTTTTAAGTATCTCAAGTGGATGGGGGTTCAAAATACCTAATCTATGTCTGTTTTGCCTCTTTAAAAGAATTTAATATTTTTTTCCAGCTGGAAAATATTGAAAAAATTCGAGAAATACGAAATGAGATGGATCAAGGTAGGGCAAGTACTGAAAAATGGAGAATAACTTCTCATCTGAATTTCCAAATTTTTTTCTATCGGATGGTCTAAGAAATATACGGTCTCACGTTATTATTTTGGAAGATAACATCTGTTCTGTTTATCAAAACTTGAAAAGTTTAATTTTCATTCAATGGCTTCTTGTGATGGGTCACACTAATCACAACGAATTTCTGCTATCACTGTTTCTCGGACATCAACATTTCGAAGGGAACACCATTAAAGTGCTTTGAAACAAGTAAAAGTACTTGATTTCCATAGTTACTTGGCTCTAAAAAAATCTTTATTGTTACTTCGCAACTGTAAAATCGGCGTTTTTTCATCAAACAGTTATCGTAAAGAATTTCATTGTGGTGGTTTCATTAACACTGGGAATCTTGAGGAAACTGTATTGAATATCCAATTAAAATATAGAAAAAGTCAAGACTTACTTGATTTTTTTAATTTTCTGTTATTATCTGATTCCTACTATATTTTTTAAACTGCTATTAATCTAAAAAAAAAAAAACCTATTACTCTAAATTACTGCTATTAAAGGTATTGCGGTAGCAATCTGACACTTCGTCCTTTTCTGTGGGATTAAGCATGGCGCAATGGACGAGTGGACGTACTCGCGAGCTCATGGCCAGAACTGTTTCAGTCGAATCGTGGGTTTGAGTCCCGATTCCACTAATATACCCAACGTACATCGGGGCTGACGCACGTTAAATTTTTTAGGGCTCAAAGTCTTATGTGGGGATGATATGAACGTTAAGAGTGGGTGTCAGCTCAGATTTCAACCTCATTACTTGACTGTGTTTCGAATTTACGAGGCTCTTCACCATTAGGCCCTCGTGTTGCTTTTAAGGGCGACATTAATAAACAACTAATCAATCCTTATCATTTTTGACATTTGTCCGTCATTATTCAGCTCTTATGCCATATCTCAATCCAATATTATATATATATAAGCGAAATACCACTGACTGACTCATCACGAGACCTCAAAGACTATACAACCGATTGACTTGAAATTTAGCATAGTTGCTCATTTTGCGATGTAGACGCTCACTAAGAACGGATTTTACGGAACTCTTATCCAAAATGTAATTTTCATCCGTTAATCTAATCTTATCCGTCGGTTATGTAATTTTTGGTGACTTTATCGGCAAAAATGATATGACCGACGCCAAACGGAATATATTTTTTTATATGTATATTGTGTATTGTCACCAATCAAGTTTACTTGGTGAGATTTGCGCTTGCGAAATGGAAAAATACCAAATAATTTTATATTGAATCGCTGATAGAGGATTGGCAAGATTTTGACGAAGAGGCTTTTCATGCGAAAATTTGTGCATGTCGAAAATAGGAAACGCACATATTTAGCGAAATAAATAAATCAGTTTGGAATCCCACTGTTGGTGAAAGTGTAGTTAAGCTCCAAAACTTAGCGGGATTTTGAAAAATACTAAAATGGCGACTTCTTACGGAATAGCACACACGCAAGACAATCTTTGTTAATTGTAGGATCTCGCTACATACACGAACGAACTCAAGAGACTATGACATACGTAAGACATTTTGGACGTCCCGACTTGCATGACTTTTTTTTAAGGATGCAGTCATTTGCAATCCTAAATGGTCAGAAATCAAAGATGTCTTGAGGCAAGGACAAAAATCTTATGATAGACACGATGCCATTGCGAGGGTATTTCATTTGAAAGTTACACATGATGATATTCTGACAAGTTTCTCATCCTCGGCAGTACTAGGTAAAACATGTATACGCGTGGAAAGATTGGTCATCCATATTATATATGGTAAGATGACTTTTTATTTCTATTTTTTTTTCTTTTATATTTGAAGTGTCGAGGGACAACCATTATCACGACCAATCAATTTCTTAAAATTTTAAATTTTAGATTATCATTATAGTTTTTTTAAAATTTAAATTTTTTGGATATCTTACGTATAGGATCCAAAATATTATAGTATCGTCTGTCGGACGGGCAGGGCACAACTGTATATATCATAATACTCGCTCTCTTTGAATCTCAACCAGCTCACAGCCTGATTTAGTGAGTTTAAATAAAGAATATATATTGCCTGTGCACTCGTTCTGAATTCCATACTCTTTTCCAGTAGTAACTACGTATTTAACATCTTTAGTGAAACTCTCTCTAATCCGCAAAATGCGACTCTTCGGTGCGACAATCAAAAAAACTTCCAGCCCAACGCATATTTAGTAAGATCCTCTAGTATTTCTTGCATCGAGCACTCATATAATGGAAATGTTTCACCCTCTGAAGAAGTTCTCTAGGGGATACAAGTAGTCTTATTATATGATATCACGGATAATTCAGCATACTATTCTTTAATGGGTGTGATTAGAATATCAGCTTGTGGATTTACATTTTACCACCACATATTCTTTTTTCCTGAGGGTAAACAATATCACTTGAAAGAAGTACGAGACTTGATTGAAAAGATAAGACCCCCAGCCATAATAATGTTATTTGTTTTCTCGATTTTTCACTGATTTTGTACCTAAAAGTAGCATGCTCTTCTATGACTTATGCGTTATTCATATTCAAAATAGTCTCCATCCCTTTCACATATTTGTTCTAACAATTAGGGAAACCTGGTAGTGGTTGTCGACAGCAGGCTTGCAATGGACTTAATCGTCAGAATAAAATTATGTTCTTAAATTGAGTCCTTAAATTTTCCTTTCTGGGGAAAGGATGAAAATACGTTAGGCGAGCCAACATTGCAAATTGAGTGCAATGCTGATCTCGTCTGTTTCACTCTTCGCTCCTCTGACTGTCACTCATCTTCTTCAGTTTTCAGGCCACCAATGGCATCTGGGAACAAACCTATACTAATATATATAGAGAACAGGTGTGACTTTTTTCAGAACACAAAAATTGTGTAAATTGGTTAACAAGTAGAAAGTATTGACCATGGACATAACTTTTAAATGGAGCTGTGGAAATTCATTCTGCAAAAGAAAAAATCCTCGAAGTTACGATCAACTTTGCTGATAAGCCGCAACACACGATTCCATATGAGGAAGTCCACATCAGAAGATTGCATTAGATGTTGAATACGGTACGGTTACCAACTTTCATCCCCAGCATGAATCATATATTTGGGTGTTGGTACTAGTAATGTAGCCCACAACTATGTGCTTTGCATGCTGATTCATCACCATATCCAGAATGATTTTTAATTTTTCATTCTGGCCGTCCTTCACAAGAAGTTATAAATGTCCCTTTCTACATAACTTGATACAGATTTCAAAATGCTCTGGGATTGGGCACGAATCAATCTGGAATGCTCCCGTATAGTTTTGTGGAATTTAAATGGATTGCAACTCAGAGTAAAATGTATAAGATCTTCCATATTAGTAAGGCATCATCCTCGAATACATTGCACCTTACGATTATGTGTGCCATACTGGAAGAGCCTGCATGGTTGCATGGCGAGAATTTTTGTTCCCCGGAAGTACATATGCTTATATATAACAGGTCCAGTTGAAAGTCCTCAGGCCTACCATAGTTAACATTTGTTTGGCAAAAGTAGGTTTTTTTTTATTCGACATAATTCCCTTCAAGGGGATGTACTGATTCTACGCGACCTACTCAACTTTTCGATACCTTTGTGAGTAGATTTGTCTTTTGCTTCAAAACAGGTCCTGCAGTTTCGCGATCCACCTCTTCATTCAAGCGAAAATTTCTTCCCACGAAAGCATTTTTGAGATCTGAGAACAGAAAATAGTCATGGGGGCCAGATCTGAGAATACGGTGGATGGGAAATACGAAGCGCACTCATGGATTTTATGCAATGTTTTCACTTGATCTAGGTGATAGTTCTTGAGTGAAGCAGCAACTTCTTTTTTTTCAATGCGGCGTTTTTTCGGCGATCGTCCTTCAAACGGTCCGATATAACGCTATGTAATAGCTCGCTGCTGATGGTCCCTTCCTTTTCATAGTCAGAAATTATTCCAATCGCATCCCAAAATACAGACGCCATAACCTGCCAGCCGACTGTTGCGTTTTCCCACGCTTTGAGCGAGGTTCATCGTGTGCAGTCCACTCTGGAGATTGTCGATTGGACTTCAGATGAAATGATTTTAGAATTTCTTTCCATTGTCACCTATCCGACGCAAAAAACTCGAGGTTTAATGCAGCTGATCATCTTTAAACACTGCTCCGAATCATCAACTCGTCGTTGTTTTTGGTCAAAAGTTAGCTCTCTTTGCACAGAGCCTTCTCATACCCAAATATTCGTGAATGATATGATGTACACGTTCAGTTGATATCTTTAGAGTGTCTGCTATTTCATTCAATTTCAATTGACGGTCATTCAAAATCATTTTGTGGATTTTTTTAATGTTTTCGTCGGTAACAACCGCTTTTGGGCGTCCACTGCATTCACCTTCTTCGGTGCTCATTTCACCACGTCTAAACTTAGCATACCAACCCTTGATGGTTGATTTTCCTGGGGCAGTGTCCGGAAACTCAGCATCAAGCCAAGTTTTTGCTTCAACTGTATTTTTTCCCTTCAAAAAGCAATATTTTATCAACACGCAAAATTCCTTTTTATCCATTTTTTTCACAATAACAAAAGTTGCTTCACTCAAATGCTATAATTCACAAACTAATGATCTTACAGCTGTCAAATTTATACACGGATCTTTTGAAGGTTAGGGCTAACTAAAAAACATATGGATTTAATTCTAGTAGCGCCATCTATGTGTCAGGCCGTTGACTCTTCAATTGACCTGTTATGGTGGTCTCTCTGTAACTCTCAAAAGGAATGGCGCTTCTACGTTTAAGGAGAGGGTGTTTTACGCAACATACTTTTTTAACCAACTTTGTATTTCCTTTCAAACCACATATCCTGGAAAGAAAACTATTTATTTTGATGTCTATGCAACCACTTCTTATAGTTTGTTCCAACTTTTTTGAATAAATAAGCATTTCCCTGTCGTGGATATTTTTTTCAGATGTTATTTTGGAAAAGACCTTACTAAAGAAGTTCATCAATGATGTCTTCTGAGATTTAACTTCAACTCACATTCAAAAGCATTTTTATAGTAGTATATGAAAAATATGCCTGGGACCGTGAAAAGCATATATCCTAATTTGGATTACTAAAAAAACCAATCAATCAAAACAATTTAAAAGCATTTATATCAATCGTTTACATCTTATAAATCTTTCATTATATCAGTTTTTTCAAAACTAATTTTATATCCGCTTAGGAAATATATCGTCAAAACATATTGAAAAGAAACAAATGAATGTTCTTAACATATTTCTGAAAACTGGAAATCCGACATTGGTATAAAGGTATGAATCCATTAAGATAGGTCTTTTTGACTAGACGCTCGTCAATTAATGATGTCACATAAGAAGCAACAATTAGGCTATTGACAACAGACATTATAATTTTGAGCCCCGGGCCAGTGACTAGAACAACACCTAAACTGACATCCTCTTCTGCAAACTTGCCCATCACGCTCAAGTGAGGAATTTGAACCCCGACAGATTTAAAGTTAATCAGCTCTTCTATACGGCGAGTCTTTAGCGGAATCGGGATTTGAACCAAGACTTGAACCAGCCGCGAGTTCATGACAATGGCCGCACGGCAATAGCGCCCTCCATAAACCCTTGGGAAAGTAGCAAATTTCATGTTAATCGTCTCTAACCAAAGTTCAGTCTCACAATACAATTAGTTACAAAAGCTCGAGAGGGTTAAGAACCCCAAAAAGAATTTTTCGGAACACACAAGACAACGAGTCTTTACTGCAATCGGGATTTGAACCCATTATTCGAGACGGTCGCAAGTTCTTGACCATGGCCTCTCGGCGACAGTGATCCATATAGACTTCTTGGGAGTTCACAAAAAGATTTAAGGAGGATCAGGGAACTCAAATGAAGAAATTAATGAATCTTTGGATATATATTTTCAAACATGATTTTCAATTTCCTTTTTTTTATGTGCGTTTTCAATAATTAATCATTCAGATTTTACTTGTCATCAAAAATCTACTCAGTAGTTAAATGTTCTTAATTTTACTTGAAAAATTATAATTAAATATGCATTTGATTTTATAATTATTATTTTATTTAGAGTATAAAAGTTACTCCTTATATTATAAATTAATGTATGAAGAAAAAAACAAAAATATTGCTATATAATTAATTGATTTTGAATGTAATTTTCTTCGTAATACGTTAAGTATCAATGTATGTGAACAAAAGTGTGTTTGGGGGAATCCATGTGAATAGCAGATGCGTGGCGTTTTATTTACTCAGAAAAGCATTTACAGAAGGGAACAACAAAGAACTTCTTCTTTACAGATCGAAAAAAAATGTAATAATTATAAACTTCATATTTTAGAAGCTTAAACTTGACAGCAAATAATTTATATAGATTTTTTTTCAAGAAATATCTATTTTCAGAGCCCGAAATGGGGAAATTTTACTTAGAAAAATGTGCCTTAAGATTTATGTAAATATTTATGTATTTAAAAATTTTTGTAAGAATTGCTTCATTCTGTTGGCCGGCTTGAAGACGTACGAGACTAGTTATGAATGTGTACTTATAGAATAAAAAAATTAAAAGGATTTATCACGGGCGACATCTTTCGGCGACTAACAGAAAGAAAAAATAGATCTTTTTCTTCTTTGAGTCTCAGTGTAGAGTTTATGAAAACTTATTTATCCGTAAGTACGAACAGTGGATGACCTACAGCTATCGAGGGGTGCAATGGAAGTCCCCCTTCCTTTTATTGTAATTATCCCCATACAAAGTGTCAATAAAAATATATAACTAACATTTATTTCATTAAAATTATATAGTTAAAATAATTTGGATTCCAAAAAATATTTTACTACCGAAAAAAAAAACTTACATGTTGCAGACAATTATTAATCTACCATTTTTGATGGGGTTTTTTTTTTTTTAAAAAAAGTTTTTTTCTTATTTTCTAATTAAAAAAAAAGCTAAAACCTTTTTTGAAGAGCTTTGACTCCTGACGTTTATGGTATAGCTTCAACAAAAATAATGTTTATACCTACTGTATTTTCTATGGAAATGATTTTCTAACCACTAAGTTTTACTTGGCTCTATGATAGCTTTTAATCAACTTCAACACTGAAAAAAGCAACTGAAAAACGGTTTCTCTCAAGAAGCAACTGAAACACGCATTGTCAAAAAGGTCTTTAAAGCCAAACTTTTATACATAAACCCAACACAGTTATACGTAGTCAGCCTTTCAGAACACAGTCGCTTTTTTGTATTCCTTCGTATGAGTATAAATACCTAAAAACTTAAGTTTCTTCGCAGTCCCTTCCCCTCCACTCATTGGTACGCCACTGCGTAAGAAATTAAAAAGAAAAAAAATCTCATTCGTTGTCGTTTATTTATCTTCATAAAAGAATAACTACGTTTAGGAATGGGTCATAAAAACTTACATTAATTGCGATTATTTTTCAAATTTTGTAAAAATACAAAAATACGGAAACTTTAAAAATATCACTACTGGTTTTTTTTTTTTTTTTTTTGATTATTTTTGATAAGAAATAAATATCTATATAACTCACGTAAATAAGGAATTTCTTCAGTTAGTAATATAATCGTTTTTAAAGAATAAAATTCTAATTATATATATATATGAAACAAAATTATTCACTTTCTATAAAAATAAAACTCAATTCTACAAAGTACCAAAAGAAAAAAAAAAAATTCG
Source organism: Nephila pilipes (assembly GCA_019974015.1). Taxonomy (NCBI): domain Eukaryota; kingdom Metazoa; phylum Arthropoda; class Arachnida; order Araneae; family Nephilidae; genus Nephila; species Nephila pilipes. The sequence continues at coordinate 54,962 of BMAW01101509.1, read as the reverse complement.
TACGTAAGCTTTCGATTCTCACATTTTTTAATTTATTATTTTTTTAATATTTGTTTCAAATCAATAAGGGATATTGGCATCTGATGTTATTTTATTGAAATAAAACAAGAGTGACAGTTAGTTTCTAAGGAGTAGCTAATAAAAGGTCTCTTATCGGTTAAAATAATGACGTAAGAAAATTAAGAAAGCAAGCATAGTAAAATAAAAATTCAGCATTTGTTTTAAATGCGCTGCTTAAAAACCTTCGTTCAACTGGGTTAGATAATATATATATATATATATATATATATATATATATATATAAAAGTTTGTGTAATAATTAATATAAAAGTATATACAAGTATTTTTCTTAATTATAAGAATTATAAAAAGTTTCAAATGTACTTGTTGCTGTAAACTATAATATACATGCTGTTATAAATAACTTGATAATCATTTGCCAATGTCAAAAAATAAGTTTAGAGGATTGCAGGAAAATTTGATGAATCGGAGTACATAAGTTGAATATCTTTTCGTAAGTTTAACACTATCATTTCAAAACCTCTAGAGTAGTACAGTAATTAAATATTTTAACCAATAGATGGCGACACTTAAAACATTTAAATTTGAGTCCAAAATTGGTAACGCAAAGCGAAATATTGATCCTGCAAATATTTAATTTAGGCACATAAATTTAAAGAAGCTGGTGCAATCTATTCATTATCTTTAATTTAATATATTACATTTTCTGCGCAGCTCGTTTATGAAATCATAGTAATAGCTAAATTGAGCTATAAATCGTATTTGCATATCACAAATGTGTACATCTTAAGAACAATTTTAAATTTTACAGTGCTTTAATAATTATTATAAGAAAAGTAATTGTATTTTACAATCAAATTATTTTTTCCCCAAAAGTAGTAAAAAATATGTGCATTTCATTTTAATATAACGAAAGAAGTTTTTTTTTT